>SKCR01038164.1:0-151496 GCA_019454045.1 Zanthoxylum bungeanum | reverse complement strand
TTCATTAGGTGGACAACTCATTGTCAATCACTCATCAGTGACTCATAGGTTCCGGTCCTGGTCGTTTCTCGTTGTGACAGCTTTGGCACGTTCACAAGGAGGCGTGCCAAGGTTAAACTTGTCAATGATAAGTTCAAGATACTTGTGTAATTCTCACAGATTTGGTACATTCAGAATTTCCGCTTTCACTTGAATTTACCTAGTATCACATATACATCCGGTATAGATAAATTTCTATTGGCTACACCCTCACTGCTTTTGCACATTCTCGGATGTAGTTATAGAAAAAATATTCATAAACCGTATTGACAAAACGGACCAAGAAACATGCATCCAATACATATTACTTTTAAACCTTATTAATTATGGATTTTCCACGAAAGATGTTATACACAACATTTAATCAAATTAAATAACACAAGCATGTATAAAACGAAGAATAGATTAAACATTGAATTTTAAGGGCTGATCATATCATGGGCCTATAATCTGACCCACTCTGATATCATTTTCGTTGGAGTTTTAGGTAATAAGTACGAGTAACGCATCGGAACACGGGAAAATCAAATTTGCTAATCTATTTTTTTGGGTAATTAAAATAAACTAATTTATTTTAATCACTCAATATTCAACAAAACAGAATTTTACCCAAAAATTCAGAATTTTTCAATATTACCGAATGCCCCTAAACTTTGCATTTTGATCATCTTAGTCCCTAAATTGTCAAATATAATTCTGAGTGATTCCAAATCAATACCAAAATGATTTAATCATGTCATACAAGTCAAAACACATTAGAAACCAAAAATACTATATTTTCTTCAAATTACTGTGAAGGCAATAAAGTTTCAATTTTGATCATTTTAGTCCAATCTTGTTCAAAACAAGTCAAGATCAAATCCAATCAACACCAAATTAAATATACATCATATATAAATTATTACACAACACATATATGAAAAGCCCTAAATTTGGAAAGGGTACAAACCCTAATTTTACAAATTCAATAAATTGAACAAATTACACCAAATTTATGCAATCCAACACTTGAATCTAGTCTCTATAACACCAAACAAGTATCAACACCATGAAACAACTCAAGAAAAATTCTAGGTCATCATTGAGTGGCCTAACAACTCTAGAATGGCAACCAAGTCATCGAATGACTAAAAGAGAGCTTAATAACACTTTATAAGCTTTCTTTATTAACGTACATGTTCACATCTTTCATTCATGCTTCCAACCATCATATTATTAAACTATAAGATTAGAGAAACAACTAAACATCATATGTAATAGCTTAGAATCCTAGAAATATTTTTGTAGTTAAAAAGGAATTGACAAACTTACAAAGTTTCAAGATTTCTTCAAATCTCCTTTTTTTTCCTCTTCTTTTCTCTCAACTTTCCTTTTTTAATATTTTTTGGAAGCTTAACACTTAACTTGAAGCAAATGAAAAAATGAAAATCTTTTATACCTAGGGTTGGCCGAATTTTCAAGGATAAAATGGTAATTGAATTTTGTAAACTTTTTAATCTAAATTAAAAGAAGACAAATTCAATTTGACTACCATTTTATTAAAGTAAAATACATGTGCACCAATCATATTTAGCCATTTAAAGGCATAATAATGATAAAGATAAATTTATATAATTATCCTAATTATTTAACAATTAAATAATTAGATAATTATTAAATATAAATATCTAGAAACATGTATCATATTTACATTAAAAATTTCATAATAAATATATTTGGAACATGTGTCAAATAATTTATTTGACAAATAATTAATATGCATTTAATAAAATAAAGTATTTAATCCAAATACACACTAACTAATAACTGGCTGAATAACCCTTTAAGCATGTATTTTTTCGTTTAACTATTAAACGATCTATAAATAATCAATATTGTTTATAAAAGTTGCCCTAGTGCTCTACGAGTATATTTCATTAGTGAGACTCTCTAGATTCAGGCATATCCATCACGAAATCCAATTTCATGTCCATAATCTATCCACCTGTAAATTATGACTACCACAGATAAACTCGTTAAATCATACAGGTCGAGGTCACTGCATACATATAATCATTCTGTCATAAATATCTGGATTATCCCAAAGATATAGTTATTAACGTCAAATCTCTATAGGTATAATCATTTTTTTTTTTGAAATCGTTGGAAACCCCGCCACCAAACCACCCATTCTGGGCCGCGGCGCAGGTAAAACCCCCGGCTGCCCCAGGCTCTTACAAGAAGTTGCACCCCCTGGATTCGAACCCAGAACCTCAAGGTGAGATTCTGGACCCTTCACCATGTCGACATGTATATTAACAATCTCTTAATAACACTTAGAACTCACTTCTACAGTGTTCCACGGGCCCATGGATTTAACAGATTGCTACTTCCAAAATAGTTACCTATGTTCGGTACATAGAACTGACAGATCCTTATCTTGATACACACAGGATGTCCTAAGGATCAGTCCACACCCAACGAACAAACGGAGGCTTGATTTTAATAGATTGGTGACGTGACTGCCATCAAAATGTGGAAGATACTTCATACATCCACAGTGATATTTCAAGTCGAAAGACCATTATGCTCACTCGACCCGAGTAGATTCTTATTGACGTTAGTGTATCATTTATTAAGAATATTCAGTGAGTCGTTTAATATTTATCCAATATAAACACTGCATGTCTATACGAGTCTCCAAGACTCATGGTTCATTGAGAAACCATTGAAATCCAAGATTATAATATACGACATGTACCAATCTCAGCGGGTTTACTTAACTGACCAAGTAATGTAAACCTTGATCAGGAACAGTTCAATATGACGCTGTTACGATACAACTCACTGTCAGTTGCGGCGCTTTTATAACAGTATTATAACCAATCATTCGAAGGTCATTTACGTCTTTATCATATAATAAAAGAATTCATATTATAGAAACTGATTATTTTATTCATAATAAAATATTTATACAAGGAAATACGAAAGAAATTGACGCTCAGAGCACCAACCCTAATAGGTGGTTCATAACTACCGACTCGACTTGGTAAAGAAGTAAGGAAGAGTATTCAGCGTTGTTCCTCTTGGTATACAGACCCGAGGGCCGAAGTTAGGGTTGAAGTATCTTGTATTTATATATGAATGACATAAGTCTTACATGAAAGTTTGAGCCTCCAGAATGCTGATATTAGGGGAGTTGGTCAGAGACTTCCCTTCTGACACACTGAACAGTGTATGAGTGGTTGAATTACAGGCTGCCACATGGGCAGAACATGTAGTAGATGATAAATGTGGGAATGTGGCTTTTTCTTACAGATGATGATTGAGTCAGAAGGCTGGAGCTACTATTTGCAGAGCAGTTGGGAAAAAGAAGCATGAGCGACGGTGATAAGCTGACATGAGCTGACGTCACTAGTTGGTGGAATAGTATATTTAAGAGCCTATAAAATGGGATGAAGGCTCAGATTTAGGGTTAGCATTTTTTATATTCCACGACCAGTAAAAGAGCCCTAAAAGCTTTGTGTTAAAGAGAGAAAGTTAGTCGGTCTTGGCTTGAGCTCGTAATAAAAATTTCCCTTCTCTGTTCCTGTGGACATAGGTTAGATCCGCTCTCCGCCAAACCACATTAAATCTTTATTTTCTCTGTATTTTTCTGTTTATTGCCAAGTTTGTTTTTGTTCCCAACTAACCAAACAAATCACTGTTTGGAGGAGACTTGTTGATGAGTAAATTTTTTGAATTTCCCTTGAAACGAAAAACAACCGGCAACAATCATTACAATCATTTTTCTCCCCCTAAAAACGATTTTAAAAAGTAATAGAAATGATAAGTGAAACTGTTTTACCAATTAAAAAGCCCATATTGTTATGTTTTAATAGGTAAATAGTTATTTTACATTCAATAGACAAATAAAGAACTGGTTCAGCGAAAATGTGTGAAACTTGAAAAGTTGAGAGGCGCGTATGATTTTCTAAAAGTATTAGCACTAATGGGGAGTTATACAAACTACAGGGGTGCGTATGGACTTATCCCAAAACAAATCCATGTAACACGGGGTACTACTAGCAGATGGAATTACCCCAAAAGAAATCTATTTTATATTAATATAAAATATTATTTGCTAATTTTAACACGGATTGTTTTTTTTTTTTTTTTTTTTTTTTGGGGGTGGTTTGGTAATGAAAGCGTCTATTGAGCCCAGCCAATCATGATCGGTAATGTAGCTCCAACCAATTAAAAAATGCCACGTATACATATTCACAATACCTGAGTACTTCTGATCATTGCCTAGAAAGAGAGACAACACCGAACAGAACAGAAGCGTTTCTTCGAGATAACGAAAGTTCCATGAACACGCACACTTCGACTGCGCGTTTCATAAAACAACTCCAACTCTCTCTCTCTCTCTCTCTCTCTCTCTATAACACTCACAATCTTTACTCAATCCAACACAAAGATCCTTTTTTGTGGCTTTTAAACAAACCCTGTATCACGGCAGAATCATGAGCATTTCTTGCTTGAAATTCTTATTCTTTGCTTTGACAGTTGAAACAATCTCGTGAAGTTTGCAAAATCGTGAAAAGGGTTTGTGGTAATTGGTTAAATGAAGCCAATCTGAGATGGGGTTGCTGAAATATTGAGGATATTGGAATAATTTAATGTGCATATCTGGGGGTTTAGGAGTTTCGAATATACATTGCTTTTGGTAAGTTCTTGAACTGTTTTGATGAGTTATTTGTGATTGATTTTTTTTGAAAAGTTGAATAATTGAGATTGTTAGATAATTGGGTTTTGAATGAATTAGCTATTTAGCTGATTTTTATGTTATGATGGAAAATTGCTTGCGTTTGATATATTTCATTGGCAAGAAGAGAAAAATTCATTTTTTTGGGGTTGAGATGATAATTTGTTTGCTAACATTTGAGTTTTTTTAATACTATGATATTTGTGCTTGAATGAACATATTTCCACTGTTCCCAGGATATTGTGTTGCTGGCATCTTGGAAGTTTTGTGATATAACAAGGGGAATAGATTTGGAGATGGAAGTGTCAAGCAAAACTAGAAATATGCTCGAGGGTCTGGTAAGAGAGGGGTCATTCAAATGGTTGCTTGGAAGTCGAAGTTCATTTGATGACGAATTTGAAGAAATGGGAAGATCACCATCTGCTGGGAGGAATTGGATACAGGAGCTCTCCCCGCTTGCTAATATAGTTGTTCGTAGATGCTCAAAGTAAGTGTGGTACACTGGTACTTGTTATGATCCTCCCCTCCTCCCTCTCTTTTAAGTACCATTTTTTGGGTGAACCATATTTTATTTTAGTTTGATTAGAAGTTTTCATGATTGATTAGCTTTTAAAACATTTAAGTATTATGCAGTACAGTTTCTGAACCATCTATTACTTAAACACTAGTTTGTTTTTTATTCCTTTATATATTCTTCTTATAAAAAATAAAAATTAAATAATGCAGAATTCTTGGCATTTCCTCGAGTGAGCTTCAAGAAAGCTTTAATGCAGAGGCTTCTGAAGCTATAAAGCATCCATCACGATATGCAAGGAACTTTTTGGAATATTGTTGCTTCAGGACACTCACTCTTTCTACTCAAGTAACAGGCCATTTAGCTGATAAAAAGTTTCGACGCCTAACATATGACATGCTGGTAGCTTGGGAAGTTCCTGCAGCTTCAAGCCAACCTTTACCTAATGTGAGTCATTTATTTTTTATTGTTGCTGACAACAGTGAGGAGATTTTTTCCACAATTGTGTAATTAGCAGGACTTGCCGAGTTGGGAAAGCAACACTATTGTCTATATATTTGTTGAATATATATAAATACAAGCTGTACAAACAATAAATGGTTTCACCTTGAGGCAATCGTCCGATGAAAAATAATCCAAATGTCTTGATTGAGATTTTTCTGTACATTTAATTTGGCTCATTGGTTATGATAAACTTTTGTATTGCTTAAACACGGAGACCAATCATGTTGTAGTTGCTTAAACAAGAGGAGGGTATTTATGTTCTCTATTTACATTTGGAAATTGATTATAGGGAGTGGATATATGGTTTAGTATAAGCTGCCTATATCACTCTGTCTCTCTCTTTCTCTGTGTGTGATAATAACTATCTATGTCTGTTCTGTGTTTGTGCATGTATGCTCTTTTGTGTCCCAAAGTTGCATTATTTGATAGTCCTGTCTAATTTTGGGGTCAATAAAGAAGTCATATTTTAAGAAAAGTTTCAAGTATAGTGCCTATAGTTGTTTATAGTTGTTGGTGAAACCTGCTAGCCATGATTGACTCTCAATTTTTTGTAGATAGATGAGGATGCTGCGGTTGGTCCTGGTAGATGAATATTTTGTGAGTTAGGGATATGTTTTACATCTGCATATGATTTATTTTTCTCCCTGTCTTTTTGTGGGTAATTATTGAGTTGACATCATTGGAGGGTCCGTAGCTTCAGAGATCTCTTTACGTGGCCATAATGTATGAATGTGTAGAAGGTTATAGTATCTTATGGTGAAACTTTCTATTCATGTGGGTGTATGGGCCTGATCTTAATTGTAGGTGGATGGGGATGCAACTGTTGGGTTGGAGGCCTTCTCTAGAATAGCCCCAGCAGTTCCAATCATTTCCAATGTAGTTATCAGTGAAAATATTTTTGAGGTGCTCATGTCATCAACTGGTGGGCGGCTTCAATACTCCATTTTCGACAAGTACATAACTGGGCTAGAAAGGTAAACTACTCTGCTTTACTCAGAAAAAAAATTCCTTTTTCTTTATCTCTTGGGAACATTATTTGGCCTTTTGCATTTGGGGAAGGGTGTGGTAGGAAGGAATAGGAAAGAAATCATAAATGAAAAGCAATGCTATAGCTCACTTTGAAACACATTCAAAATGCTATGGTGAAGCTGTATTCTACTAATCTATTTAGATGTTATCATGTGCCCATGTTCATATTATGTTAAGTCCTTCCTAATATATCTTACATCTTGCCGCATATCTTCGCTATGCTGTCAAAGGTGTATGCGGGACAAGGCGTTTTGGTAGTTCAACCTGCCCAAACACTGCCTGAGTGCCACCTTTAACCAGTCAAAGGGTGGGTTGACTAGTCAAATATGCAAAATTTTATATAATATATAAGGAATGATAACTTACAATAATGACAAGGCGTTTTGGTAGTTCAACCCGCCCAAGTGCCGCAGGCGGCTGTTTGAAAAACTCGCCCTAAGCGGTGCCTTTAGCAGCATACTACCATACATCTCAAGATACAATATAGAAGTTCAAGTTGTGGTAAAGTTGCATAACTGAAATTCCAAAGTCTATTGTCATTATTGATGCTGGTTGTAATTTTGTCATTTAATACTCGAGAAACATTGTGGATTTGTGGAAGGTTGGGATTCTTCACATGAGAAATACTGGTTAAATTTTTTTATCATAACTTTTCATTAAACTACTGCAGTTTTTATATGTTTTTTTTTCCATAGTGTAAAACCACATTTTGGGTCAAGGTTTATTCTCTTTTCATTTTCTTTTATGTAACATAGATTGAATTGTCTTTGTTTATCATCATCAAGTTTACATGCTTTACAAAATCATTTTCCAGTAGGTGCACTTATGTAGCCATAATATTTAATTCTATGTCTCCATAGAGCCATAAAAAAGATGAAGACTCAGTCGGAATCATCTATTCTTTCTGCCATTCGTTCATCAAGAGGTGAAAAGATTCTGGAGGTGGATGGGACAGTCACCACCCAGCCAGTTCTAGAGCATGTAGGAATATCCACATGGCCAGGTTGGTTCATTTGATAAGTAACTTTTGTTAACAACTTTAGGACTACATTTGTAAAGGATGTAACTAATGCAAACCTCCATTTAAGGGAAAATGGAGCATTAGTTAATTTCATTTGCACACTGTGTAGTATTGGACTAGAAAAGAAAAATATAATGTAACATTTGCCTCTTTGATGTCTCGGTTTGTATGCAGGTCGGTTGACTCTGACAGATCATGCACTGTACTTTGAAGCTCATCGTGTTGTGTCTTATGAAAAGGCAAAAAGATATGATTTATCAGAAGATCTCAAACAGGTTGTCAAAACTGAGTTGACTGGACCATGGGGCACTCGAATTTTTGACAAGGCAGTCTCTTACAAATCAATTTCCTTGTAAGTCACGATCCTGCATTGCATATGATTTATTATTGTTTAAAATTAAATATTTCATGTCATTCTTCTCAACTAAAAGCTTCTCTTGAAGCTTAAATAGCTGTTAAATTTTAATCGTGTTTTTCTTGTAGATCAGAACCAATCATCTTAGAATTCCCTGAGCTTAAAGGGCATACACGTCGTGATTACTGGTTAGCGATTATCAGGGAAATTTTGTATGCTCACAGATTCATAAATAAGTTCCAAATTACAGGAGTTGAGCGGGATGAAGTTCTCTCAAAGGCTGTACTTGGAATTCTGCGACTACAAGCCATTCAAGAAATTATTTCTGCAAGTTCTGTACGTTGTGAGAGTCTACTCATGTTTAACCTATGTGATCAGCTTCCGGGTGGGGATTTGATACTGGAGACTCTTGCAAACATGTCAACTTTAAGGGGATTAGACCACCGGACTAACAAATCTGTGGCTGGAGTCGGAATGTATTCGATCTCAGCCTTGGCCATGGTTTCTAACTTAGGGTTTGTGTTTGGACCAAGTTCAAGTAATTCTAATGAGGCTGGGACTGGGCTTGTAGTGGGTGAGATAGCTGTGGGGGAGACAAGTCCATTGGAAAGAGCAGTTAAGGAATCTAGAAATAGCTATGAAAAAGTTGTGCAAGCACAAGAAACGGTTGATGGAGTTAAGTAGATGGTATTGACACCAATTTGGCCGTCATGAAGGTATTGGTACTGTTTTGCATTCCAATTTGCACCTTGTTTCCTTTAAATTCCCCCTTCCTATTGCTTATGTACTTCTTGATGTAGATGATATATTAAGATTTATCTAGAGTTTTATTTTTTCCAGAAAAAAAAAAAACTTCGAGTTATTTCTGTTGGTTTAAGTTTTCTTTTACTTATTAGGAGTGGATTAGTAGTTTTCAGTTTTGTTATGTCTTTGCCTTCACATGTAGGTCTTTTCTACTTTTACGATGATTATTTCAGAAATGATAGTGATTTAATTGCACATCACTCATAATAAATCTTATACTATAATCCTGCGTCACTCATTTTCCATTGATTATTTAAATGAAGATTATGAGTTGCATCAACTGGAAATTTGGTATTGAATTTTGGTTGCTGACCTTCTGTACCTCGCAGAAAGATTTATAAAAATTACATCTTTCTCCATTTCTCCATGCCTCCCTTGCTAGTTATTTATGCATGTATTTGTGTGGTGGGAAGGAGGGGTTGGAGGGAGTTCGGGAGAGGATTATTATGTGTAAAGCTAAATCGAGAATGGATTGAGTAATTCATTTGAAGCATCATTTGAGCTAATCTTAATTCTTAACCTTTCATATGCTTGTAGGAGCTACTACTTCCTGTTACGGAGGTTGGAAGGTGGCTTCTTTCTCTGGCATATTGGGATGATCCCCTGAACTCTTCAGTGTTTTGTTTGGTTTTCACATTTATCATTTGCAAGTAAGACACAAAGTAACTTTTATCTGCATTATTATTTTGTCGGTGGTCAGCGGGCATCATTTAGTTTAATTTTGAAGCATGCTCGTACATAAAGCACGAGACTTAAAAAGACCTTACATGAATTTGCAATCAGCCAATGTAGATTTTAGATGTTTGATTCCTAACCTGCTGAATTTTTGTTATTTTTTTTTTCCATTTTTGAGAGAAACCAACGGGGGAGAGGGGGATAATTACAACGAGAGACCTCACAGCATAGTTAACTTTGTTTGTGACTCTGTTTTTCATATCGTCTTATTGCACAAATCATACCTGGGTGGTGGCTTTTCTAAACTAAGAACTCATAAGATTTTCATCGTAGGGGATGGCTGGGTTATGCAATTGCATTGCTGCTCATCTTTTTTGCAATCTTTATGGTACTCACAAGATGCTTGAACCAAGGCAATCCGGTCAATGAAGTTAAGGTAACAACACCACCACCTATGAACACAATGGAGCAGCTTTTGGCTGTTCAAAATGCAATTTCTCAGGTCGAACAGCTCATCCAGGATGGAAACATCGTTCTTCTAAAGCTACGTGGCTTGCTGCTCACCATTTTCCCTCAGGTTTTGCTCTCTTCACTTTTGCAAATCTTGTTATCCAAGCACACAATTAGTCTGGTAATTCAATTTCATTGGTGATGTACCAACACTTGCCATTTTTGTGTTTATATGCCAGGCAAGCGATAAATTTGCAGTTGCTCTTTTGTTAACGGCGTTGATTGTGATATTTGTGCCCAGTAAATACATTGTTCTACTTCTGTTTTTGGAGACATTTACGAGATATTCTCCCCGGAGGAAGGCAAGCACAGAGAGAGGGATGAGGAGATTGAGAGAATGGTGGTTCAGCATACCCGCGGCTCCGGTAATTCTGGAAATAGAGAAGGAAGACAAGAAGAAGAAGTGATATGTACATTTGTATACGTATACATGTTGTATAGTAGTAGTGTATTGTACCACAGTACAGACGTATATCTCGGAAGTTTAAATCTTAATAACGAAGATGAATGAAAAAATAAATCAATAATTTGATTTTGTTCTGGAGGATATGCAGTAACAGTAGTAATGCAAGTGTTAAGATATTGTGAATGCAATAATTTCAATTGAAGCTACTTTCTTAACTGACAGACTATGTTATCAATCCAACAATTGAGATTAGGAATAGCAATATGGCTGGTTATTTTGGATAGTTGATATTATCCGATCAAGGAAAAAATATTCGATATCCGAAGTTTAATAGATTATAGTTAGGTTTCGGTTTGTAAATTAGGTAATTAAAATGATTTCGGTTAATTATGATTTTCGATATTTTAGATATTGGATATCAAAAATAAAAAAAAAGAAAAAAATTTCTCAATTAAAAAAATAATAATTTTTTACATAATGTATGAATTATTTTTTATAATAAAAAATTAATTATTTTAATCGGTATTGGGTATCTGAATTTTCATTCAATTTCGGATATTGATACCAATATTAAAATTTCGAATTATAAATAGGTATTAGATATTTGATATATAAACTTCCATTTCGATTTCCAAGAGATGTTGTCAAATCTTTAAAATGCAATGAACATGTATATGCATGAACTTCATCAGTACCGTAAATTATTCGAGTAAAAAGATGAAGTATTGATGTGATATTATTTAAAGTGTATGGATATTTTAATTTAAATTTTGATTTCAAAATTTAAGATTGATCTATATTTAGAATTAAAATAATTTTTAATGATATAAATTTATCATTATTATCTATCAGTTAATTGACTTCAATCAATTAATCGACTTAAATCAGTAAATCTACTGTTAGATTAGATTAACTCAACGACCTAGATTTTGGTTCATGAGAGAAATTTATGTGAAACATAGCTGCCACATAAGCGTGAGACTGCCCCCACTCAAATATCGACACATGACAAGGCAATTTTCAACTTTTATGGCAGACGAAAAAACATATATATGACATATTTTATGTACTTTTTTTCGAATTGGAGTGGATTAGCCGATTCGATCGATCCTATTAAAGGAAAAAAATCGAATTTATAAAAAGTCGGTTAAAATTGGTTAAAACATGTCAAAATTGATCTATTTTTTTAAATTTTTAATTAAATAAATTTATTTATTACGTAAGTCGGTTTTGTTAGTCTTTTGGACACGGTTCAACCTGTTGAATTAGTGATCCATTAAACCTTTTACATCACCGACTCGATCACCAGTCTGGTTATGAAAATAGTGGTATTATGAGACCATCCAATGAATATATATGATGTGTCAATCAATAAATTTATCACTCCATTATTATTGATTAATTCCAAATTTAATATATACTTATCAAATCATTAATGTACGATCATATAATGTCACCATGTTTTTCTCCACACATATATAAGTTATTGGCTCCTGTCATCCTTGTACAGCCCGAAGTCAATAAATTATTTTACTTGAGAGAGATGTAGAGACAATGAAACTCCTTGAGCGTAGACGCGGCCATGGTTCTGATTCGGAACCGAACCGATTGGAACAGGAAGGTTCTGGTTCCAATCGGTTCCGGAACCGGAACCATGGCCGATCGGTTCGGTTGGGGTTCGACCCTAACTAGCGGTTCCACCAGTTCAACGGTTCCAACCGGAACCGAACGGTTCCAACAGGAACTCTAACCCCAACGGCTAGTAGCCACTGGGGGAGGGCAGGGAGCCGTGTAAAAAAAAATGCCGTTAAGGCATAAAAAAAATTATAAATTATAAATTATAAATTCCTAATATATCCCTAATAACGGTAATAAAATGGTTATATTTATGCGCATTTTTAATATCAAAAAAATTCTAAAACTATATAAATATGATTCATTTTTCATTGTTTCAACACACCAAATTTTAAACTCTCTCAATCCCTACAATTCTCTTATTCTCAATCTCAATTCAATTAGTTATTATCATTCGCAATTAGTCAATTTTTTTTTTCTTACTTATTTTTTAAACGAAAAATGGAAAGCTCATCTGAGAACATCATGTCAAATATGCCAATCGAAGAGAGCGGTCCTAGTGTCGGTGCACAATCATGGAGAAGAAAAGTTAAGGATCGTTCCTTGGATGTTTTCAAAATTCATTTTCATTTTAAAAAATTAAACGATGACAGTTCAAGAGCGATTTGCAACTATTGTGGGGTTTCCTACAAATTTTCTGGTGGATACGACAATATGATCAAGCACATGGAAAAACATCATCCGGTTGAACTTGGAATAGATACGACGCAAACTCAAATGGCAGGTACGCATCATCTAGTAGAGGTATGAGTGCTGTAGATTTATTTAAATATTATGATGCAAAAAATAGAGAAGAATTTGCGAAATTAACTTGTATGGCACATTTTTCTTTAAGCTTTGGTGAAAAAATTCATTTTACTAATTACGTACATAATGCTTTAAATCATTCTGCATGTAAAATGACTCGAAACACAACAAAACGTCATATTTTTAAATAATATAAAGATGGTAAAATTATTTTAAATGAAATATTTAAAGAGATGAAAGGTCGTATTTCTATGTGTTCTGATATTTGGAGTGACAATGGCAAACACACTCATACATGAGTGTGACTTGTAATTGGATTGATGCATCATTTACCATGCAAAAACGACTTATTACATTTAGAGTTTTTGATGACCAACATACTGCACAAAATATTTATAGAATGATGAAGGTAATTTTTGATGAATATGGTTTATTAGATAAAATTTTAACAATTGGATTTGATAATGCATCTGCAAATACTGCATCCATCAATGATTTAAAATCCTTATGTCAACCAAATTTAGGGGGTCGATTTTTCCATATTCGTTATACATGTCATGTCCCTAACTTATGTATTCAAGACAGTCTAAAATTATTATCACCTTCCCTTGATCCTATTAAAATGATACTTAATTGTATTTGGTCATATTCTCAAGTTAGAAGAGAATGGACGAAGTTTTGTAAAATAAATGGTATTAAACCGATTAAATTTTCAAGAGATGTTCCAACACGTTGGAATTCAACTTATTTTCTTTTATGTCAAGCATTTCAATACAAAGATGCATTATGTAGTTTGTTTTTCTCAACATGTTCAAAATGTCACACTTTTTCCTAGTCAATGTGATATTTGTGAAAATATTTTAGATATTTTAAAAGTTTTTAATGAAGCTACTTTAATTTTTAGCGGTGTTTATTATCCATCAGCACATTTATTTCTTCCTAAAAGTTTGAATATTGTTGGTGCTCTCCATGAACATGCTGAAAGTAGCGATCCTAATGATATTGTTTTGTTAGAAGCCATTACTGTTATGAAGGTAAAATGGTTGAATTATTTTAGAAAAATTCATTTACTTTATCTTATTGCTGCTGTTTTTGATCATAGATTTAAATTAGAAGGTTTGAATGATGTTTTACAAGCTTACTATGGTTGTTTAGGAATATTAGATGAAATTGATATTACAAGATTAATGACGAAATTAATAAATGATTTAATTGAGTTATTTAATTATTATGTTGTAAGATATAACTCAGGAACATTAGGTGAATCTAGTAGTAGCGAACCGATAATTCAAACAAGACTTAGCGCAGGGGATCGTTGGTTATTGCAACGAAATAAAGAAGCTAGGGATACGACAACTAATAACCCCGAATGAGATAATTATTTATCTACAAATTTCGAGTTTCCTACTGAAAGTTTAGTTAGTAAAAAATTTAAAATCCTTGACTGGTGGAACCGACATCAAAATATATATCATGTTTTATCAATTATTGCTAAAGAGATATTGGAAGCACCTATTTCTACCGTTGCGGTTGAGCAAGCCTTCAGTTTGGAGACAATATTGGAAGCTAAACGATATTCATTACATCCAAGCACTCTAGAAGCAACAGCTTGTGTGGATGATTGGACTGGAGCTGATCCTGAGAAAACAAGAAGATGCCCCCGATGATTTTGAAGATTTGTTCGATAATGCATCTGCAACAACAAGTGCAAGCGGAACCGGAACTGAAGGATCAACTGATAATGATGATTGATAATTATAAAATTGTAAATTTACAAAGGGGAAATATCTTAAAATTGTAATGGAACTACGTGAGCTTTGATTCCTCTCACCCCTGGAGGATACATAGACAACTTAAATTTTTAAAAATTTAAGCTCAAGCTATTCAATGTAATAATTTTATTTATTTATTAAATTAATCTCATTTATTTTAATTTATTTTCGAAATTTTTTTAAAAAAGGATTCGAACCGAAACAAAACCGTAATTGAATCGGTCGGTTCCGATTCGGTTCAAGGTTCCGGTTCCACACTTGTGGAACTGAAAAACGGCCGGTTCGATTTGGTTCAGTTCCGAACGGGAACCGAACCGCCTGCCTGGTCTACTTGGCGTGGATTAGTGGTGTAGAATTTAAGAGCTGATCTTGAGATCTGAGTTTGAATTCAGGAATACATTTCTTAAAAGAATCTGAGATACTCAGAGGTTTTACTTATTCCACTTAATCCCAAAACGATGATTTGATGGCGAGATTCCAAGATTTTAAAAAAAAAATGATGATGAAAAAGACTAAGAAGATGGATAATCCAATGCCAACCATATAGTTTGTCAAATCAAATGAGCTGTTGATATACAACCAGTGGCGGAGGGAAAGAGGGGCCAGTGGGGGCAGTTGCCCCCACTGGCCCACCAAATTTTTTTTAAGCCCAGAATTTTAAATTAAAAAAAAAAAGCCATATCTACCAAATTTTTTTTAAGCCCATTAAGAATTCTAAATTAAAAAATAAACCACCATATAAATTTCACTGGCCCATTAAGAATTCTAAATTAACCTAACCTCAGTATGTGTGCATCCTTCTCTTCTCTCTCCCTTCATCAGTCAACAGTCATCACTGATATTCTTTAGCTTATTTTTCTGATCAACTTTTCAGGTAAGTGGTAACTATCATTTTGAATTTGATTCTTGTTTTTTTTTTTTTTTTTAAATTTAAAATTTTTATGCTTAGAAGAATGGTGCCAATTAAATACATACGATGTTGCCAACCCATATTGCCATTCGATTCCACTTATATGGCTTTTAATTTTATCACAAAACACAGTAAAAAAAATGAAGATGCATGTTCGACTGTGTTTTATCACACCTCTTCCTCTTGTAATCTTGTTCCCGCTTGCTTCATTGCTTGGCATCCAATGGATTAGACTGTAATCTTGTTCCTGCTTGCTTCATGGCTGTTGGAAAACAAATTTGAAAATGTATATTAGGTGTTGAAATTCTTGTTTGAAATGCCTGCTACTTTTCAAATTCTTATTGAAATTTATTTTTTCGCTAATAGACTACAAATTTAATTTTGAAACAGTTATGGAGAAATATTTTAAGAAAGTCCCAAAACTTCCATCATCAACCGATGATCGTTTAAAGGAAGAACTTTCAAATTCTTCAAAGAAATTACAAAGAAGTTATGATTGTTCAAAAGAAAAACTCTCTCTTTGGAGAAAATTATTGATGTTTCCAAAGAAAACGATGTAGAAACTATTTTGTCAAATCTTCCTATGGATCCCGGTCTTCGATCTCGAATTTTAGATTACCATCCAAATATTCAAGATCAAGTTCGAAGAGCATATCTATGCAAGGGTCCTTGTCAACTAAGAAATTATGATTTTTCTACTAGAAAATTTGGAAAGTATGAGAGAAAATTTGTGAAGTCTTAGTATGATGATCATAGTAATTGGTTGGAATATAGCATTAGCAAAGATGCATTATATTGTCTTTATTACTATCTTTTCAAACCGGAAAATGGTGACCAAGGAGGAGGTGAAACTTTTGTTGGTGATGGCTTTAGGAATTGGAATAAGAAAGAAAGATTAATGATGCATGTTGGAGGTCATAAAAGTGATCATAACTATGCAATGATTAAATGTGATGCATGTTGAGACAAAACCAACACATCCAAACTTTCTTTGATAAGCATTCGGATCAAG
The DNA here is from genome assembly GCA_019454045.1 of Zanthoxylum bungeanum. Taxonomy (NCBI): domain Eukaryota; kingdom Viridiplantae; phylum Streptophyta; class Magnoliopsida; order Sapindales; family Rutaceae; genus Zanthoxylum; species Zanthoxylum bungeanum. Next base: position 134,837 of record SKCR01038164.1, on the reverse strand, counting down.
ATCGATGTGCATATCGTATAAGGTTGAATGCAACAATTGAGTGTGTTCGTTTCCTTTTGCAACAAGGACTTGCTTTTCGTGGGCATGATGAATCAAATAATTCAACTAATCGAGGTAATTTTCTTGAGCTTTTGAAGTTCCTAGCTAGACACAATGATGATGTTAGAGCCGTAACTTTCCATAATGCTCCACAAAATGACTTGTTGACATCACCGAATATACAAAAAGAAATTATGCATGTCGCTTCAATTGAAACAACAAATATCATTCTTCAAGATATGGGTGAATAATTCTTTTTAGTTTTAATTGATGAATCTCGTGATGTATCAACAAAGGAGCAATTGGCTATTGTTTTACGGTATGTGAACAAAAGTGGGCATGTAGTTGAATATTTCATTGGTATTGAGCATGTTATCAGTACCACCGCTTTGTCTCTGAAGGAAGCAATTGACAACTTATTTTCTAAACATGGATTGAATATTTCTAGATTACGTGGGCAAGGATATGATGGGGCTAGTAATATGCAAGGTGAATTGAATGGTCTCAAGACACTTATTTTAAAGAGAATGGATGTGCTTATTATGTTCATTGCTTTGCTTACCAACTCCAATTAGCTCTTATGGCCGTGGCAAAAATAATATTGAAGTTCAATCTTTCTTCATATAATTTCTAATGTGGTGAATGTAGTTGGAGGCTCATGCAAGCGTCGCGATGTTCTTAGAGAGAAACAAGCTCTAGCTATTGTAAAGGCAATTTCAAATGACGAAATTTCAAGTGGGCAAGGGCAAAATCAAGAGACTAACTTGAAGCGGTTTGGTGATACACGTTGGGGTTCACACTATGGCACTTTACTTAGTATCATTACCATATTTCAATCCATAATTGATGTCCTTGAGATGATTGTCGAAGATGGAGCAACTCGTGAACAAAGATGTGAGGCAAGTAATCTTTTAGATTCAATGCATCATTTGAATATATATTTAGCTTATATTTGATGAAGAGTATATTATCATTGACAAATGAATTGTCATTAGCATTGCAAAGAAAAGATCAAGATATTGTGAATGCCATGAAGCTAGTTAGATTGTGTAAAGATAACTTGCAAATGATGAGGGATAGTGGATGAGATTATTTATTTAATCAAGTTGTCTCTTTTTGTGATGCATATAACATTGATGTGCCTAATATGGATGACATATTTATTACTCGAGGTCGTTCAAGGCGTAAAGCTAAAAAAACTACCAACTTGCATCATTATCGAGTTGAATTATTTTATGTGGTTTTAGATGCCCAACTTCAAGAGCTCAACAACCGTTTCAATGAGACAAACACTGAGTTGCTTCTTTGTTTAGCTTCCCTTAGTCCATGTGATTCATTCTCCTCATTCAATAAACAAAATCTAGTTCGTCTTGCTCAATTTTATCCTACAGATTTCTCTTCAATAAAGCTCCTCGTACTAGATGGTCAACTTGATAATTACATTATGGATATGCGTTCTAGTATTGAGTTTTCGAAATTGAATGAGATTGGTGATCTTGCAGCAATGTTAGTTCAAACTAAAAAGGATAAGATATATCCACTAGTTTACTTACTTTTAACATTAGCTTTGACTTTACCTGTTACCACTGCCACTGTAGAGATAGTATTTTCAGCTATGAATATTGTGAAGACTAGACTACGCAACAGGATGAGAGATCAATGAATGAATGATAATTTAGTTACATATATAGAAAAAGATGTATTTAGGAGCATTGATAATGAAATTATCATTCAAGGTTTTTAAAATATGAAACCACGTCGTGGACAATTGTAATATATAAAATATTCGCATATCAATATAGATATAAATATTTTGTATTTTTTTTATTTATGTTTATTTTTCATAATTTTACCCCCACTCATTTGAGTTTCTGGATACGCCACTGTATACAACCACCAATTATCAAGTATTTTATGAAAATGGCCCATCTCCTCGCTAAATTAGAAATTATGGCGTTGCATTTCTTCCTTGGATGTGAGCTTTAAACATCATAGCAGAGGAGTCCGAAATCTATTCATCTTTTTTATTTGTTTTTCTTCTCGTTTTGATCGGTAAAAAAAAATTAAAAGTTGAAAATTATTGTTTTTGAAAGGTGAGAGAAACTTAAGCGGAGCTCCACTTACACGTGGTTGATAGAAAGAAAAAAGGAAAAAAAATAATTGAAAGTCAAAAATTATAATATCTTGTGTCAATATTTGAGCTTATGGCTTTATGCTTATGTGGTGAGTCCGTCTCACATAAATTTCTCTTACTCTTTTGTATATAATTTTTATTCAAATCTACCTGTAAAATTTAAGGTACATGCAAAATAACGATTTTGCCCTTCACGGACGATAAAAGATTTTGTATTCCACATCTTTTGCATGATATTATAATATCTCCGATCATCTCTCATTTCTAAAAAATCTAAATACCCAAAGAGTTTAAACAAACACACATATATATATATATCTATATATTTAAAAAAAATTTGTAATATTATTTTATCTTACAAACACACAGCAGTGATGTTTCTTCTCTGTCAAAGATTTAATAAGAGAATTTGCGAGATTCTCTTAGTGAGTATTTTCTTTATTTTCATATCTTCACGTTCAATGATATCATAAATAAAATGATTTATATATATATATTTTTTGAAAATTACCTCAATACAGGAAGACTCGTACTCTCAACCTCAAAGAAGTTCCACTATTAGGCTAACTAAGTGCATAATTCTAACTACCATAATAATGAAATGAATGAATGAAGGAACATGCATGAAGAAAAAAAGAAGAGAGATTACAAAAACATTCTGAGCAATATTAGGGCCTCCAAAAAAATAATTCATCTTATATATAGGGTATTTATTTAGATATAGAATAAGATTACATTTATAACTAAATAAGAAGAAATCAATAAATAAACGAATTTTTGTTTTTTGACTATCATCAAATGAAATAATAAAAGAATAAAATAAACAAACAATGTTCTGTAAAATTTATTCCTGAAAAAAAAAAACTGACTAATAAAACTTAATTCTAACCCTTATAAGCAAAAATAAAAAATAAAAAATAAATCAAAAGAATTCTACGAAAGGATTTAATTAATTAATTAATTATAATATGTGTGCTCCCGAAAAAGAAAAAACTCTAAAATTCACGAAAATCATTCATGCCTTCAGCTGCTGCTGAAGATGTTGACGATATTGCCCCTCTAATATTCGGAGAAAAAAGCAAAGAATCAGCTGTGTAATTATAAAACGGCTGATTCGAGCACAAATAATCTGCAGAATTTGGCGTAAATACTGGAATGTTATTTGTCAAAAATGGATTCGGTGGCTCAAATATCGGCGGCGGAACAAAACAAGAATTCACCTGACCGTCGCCGATGTGTCCTCCGCCGCAATTCTCATCCGTTGTTATCACCGACGTCGACTCGTCGTCGTTTCCGGCAATCCTACCGTTCTTATTGTTGTTGTTGTTGTAGTTGTTATTATCCTCTTCCGGCAGCACACCGTTGCCGTTCTCCGTCGAATTATTGTCGTTCGATCGCGACAAGCCGGTGAGTTTTTGTACCAGTGCCATGAAGTCTCGTGGATGCGTGTGTATGATCTTCGGCGAATGGGTGTAGATGATCACCGGATGCCTGTGTGACGGCGGTGACGACGACGCCGACGACGACGCCGACGATTTCTTAATGCAATGTGAGTCTTTATTGATCTTCAAAGGCAGAGAATTATTGTTATTATTATTATTATTATTATTATTATTATTATTATTGCATTGCTGTTGTGTTGCTGTTGATGGTGGTCTCATTTTTCGAAAAAAAAAATTGAGACGCTAAAAGGGAATTTGAATGTTGTTTTGGTTTAGTTTTATAGGTGTGGTAATAAAAAAAAATATAATTTAAAAATAAAGAAAGATAATGAAAAATGATACAATGGAAAGAACTAAAAATAGAATAACTGCATTGGCCAATGAAACGAGGCCACGTCATGGTTTGGTGGAGGAAAAACGCACGTGAGCTAGGGAAAGGGGGAGGAGGCCAAGGCCGTTGTAATGAGGATGATGACGTGTTGAAATGTGAGTGGTTGTAGGAGTTCAGTTGGAGGGTAAGTTCCACGTGTTGGTTTTAGATGATTTTTTAGTTGGCTAGTGACGGCGCGTTTTGTGGGAAATTATGGTTGGGTTTCTAAATTTATTTCTATTTATTTGTTTTAAAATTATAAACAAAATATACTAGAAACTTATTATTCTATTTTAACATGATAATATACAAAATAGACGTGTGTTTAAGATTTTACTATTTTGTTACAGTTTTTGATTTAAAAAATGCCTCAACCCACTGAACTGAACACGATAAAGAATGTTTTTTTGAGAGTTAATTTGATTGGTAAAAATTATCAAAATTGATTGAATAACATCTCAAGTCTTCTCGGACTTCATTATATAAGTGAGTGTGTGTTCGTATTTACATATGCACACATCAACAATGATAATTGCAACACCAAAGCAAATATCCAGCTTCTGAAAATTTCATCAGGAAGGCAACTGCACTGAACTATCAAAGACTCGGAAGAAAAAGAGTTTCGCCAAAAGTTCACCTAACACTCCCCCCTTGTCTCAACTGAAATTATTTCTTTCCGGGAAATTTTACTCACACCCAGAAACACACATCCCTTAATTTGCCGATGGAAAAATAAAAATGAAAAGTTGATTTAACATTAAACAGGCATAAAACAAACATTTAGCATCCCATTATTAAATTCTGCTAGCTAACTTGTAAACATTAGTTGCAAAACCAGGGACAGTGAAAGCACTCACCTTCAAAAAGACAGTCCAAGAAAACTAATAATGTCTAATATACAAATCTTGAACAAACCAGTATAACAATTGAACAAGATTATTCAAAGTGCTTATTGAGCACATAATTTCCAAAGCAAAAGAATTTAAGAATTTAAGGCTAACTTCTGATGATTACTCTCCTTGTCCTTCAAATACCAGATGGCTTAACAATATAAACTCAGGTAAGACGTTGATTGGCTTGCTATCAGTTTAAAAAAATAGGTCTTCTCGTTTTACTTGTAGTTCTGAGAAGCCTCCAATAGGAGCTTATCCATGAACTGACATTTCTTGTCAAATCCCCAACCAGGGTTGCTCTGCAATGAAAATTCATTAAATATGATAACTTTTTGGGCAGAGCATCTCAAACTATGAGGGTGTGAAATAATAACCAAGGCAAGTACTCTAAAACCAGGTTTGCAGTAGCTGCATACAATGGTTCACAAATATTTTCTAAACATTTTCACATATTAAATGCATGTAATATATGTGCATATCATTTTGATAGGACATCTATTTACCTACAACGTTAATAAAAAAGATATCAAAATCTTCAAAAGAACTGCATAATGCATAGAATAAGATAAAAAACAGTCTAACATAGAGTTCAAAAACACATATAAGGAGCTTCAATGTTCACCCTAAGGACACAGTCGAGTTGGTTTTCAAAAATCTTAATAAGAAGCTCGCCACCCGGGTTCAAGCCTTGGGGCAGGTAAGGGGTTAAAAATATATTTGAGATTGCCCACCTCCTTGCCTTAAAAAAAAGAACAAAAAAGAAAAGAAAAATGAAAAAAAGAGGAGCTTCAGTGTTCTGAAGTAAAAATAACAAACCCAATAGGTTTGCAACCACCCAATTATTGCCATTGCAGCAACAAAACATATGAAACCCTCAATATGATCTCAATTCAATTACCATTAATCCAGTTTCACATTAATGTGTTTGTTACATCCAATTAACCAGAATTTGTTTTATCTATGCAAGACAGGAACAAAGTAGTCATTGGATCCACTGGGTGTAGCTTATATATCTCTGTCATCACACATTCTACACAACTTATGGCAATTTAATAGGAAATTGGTAGCAAATCGCTATGGAGTGATTTGCAATTAATCGGAAATTAATCGGGGAAGGCAAAGTTGACATTTCGTATGGTTGAGAATAAAAAATGCAAAACTCATCTCTCAATATCTTCTAAAAATCATTCATTTATGATTTAAAAATACTAAACAATTTAAGAATCTTTAGTTAAATCAATATAAATAGAGACTGTTTTAATATAATTAGTAAAATTTATTCATTAATTAAGAAGATATAATAAATTAAGTATATTTGTGTTATTATTCTGATAATAATTTTTTAAAATTGAGATATTCTCACTATTTTTCATATTTCGAATAGAATCATTCTCTTTTTTCACACAAAATTATCTATCAAAACTCCAAAAAAATATTGAAAAAATTAAAAAATAAATTAAAAAAAATTTGAAATCAGACGATTTTTGAGAAATCGGAAATCGAAAATAGGCTGATTAATCGATCAAAATCGATTGGATCAAATCGCCCAAATAACGATTTACAATTGAACGGTGATTAATTGCCGCTTAAATAGCATAGTCCCTATCATTCATGCCAGTAAACAAGAATACAAGACCAAATCAAAAATACCATATTGGACCTTACAGAATCCAATTAGACAAATTTGAAACAGACCCTTATTGTTTTGGCTGCCTCAGGCATAAGAATCACTACCCATTCCACATTGAGAATATATTATGTAGACTACCACATTGAGAATATATTATGTAGACTAACTTTTGTGATAAATGAAGTACCCCAATGAACAAAATATTCCACTATTAGATTAACTTCAAATCTTAATATAAACTACCAAGGGAAAAACTAACCTGAAGAGAGAGCACTGCACGATTAGCAAACCTCTTAATAGAAGTTGGTGCACTCTCGGGAATAGATTTTGCAACCCTTTCCAACTCCTCTCCTTGTTGCTTTGCAGTCACCCTATCAGGTCCACTATAGTGATCAACAATTTCTTTCAGTAATGGTACTCTCTCCATTACTTCATTAACAGCTTCCTAAAAAAAGCAAGGAAGATCAGAAATACAATAAACAAAGTAAAAAACCACACCAGTCATTGTTAACCAAAGATTTGTTAGAGATTCATGCACTACATCATCATTTCCTAAATATACAAATTCAAGCAGATCAATATAAACACTCTTATTCTAGTCCAAAATCAAGAGCACAACCAATGATAATTAATACAGTTATTTAAGTTTTCTATTATTTTAATTGCATAGGAACTACTTCGGACAGTGATTAAAAATTAAACAGGCCTGTAAGCCTGTGGTCACTTTGTAATAGCAAGGACAACAATTCCATGAAGTAGAGCACACAAGAATATGGATATATGGTACATATCATGCAATCACCCATCAGATGAGCAGCTAAATGGCTGACCCTATGATGAATTTTATCAATGTGAATTATTTCTCTACTGATATCACACATCAATATAGTTAAGAATGGCAGCATACAGACATGCATGACTTTAAGGTGCCAATATAATGATCCTACTTTTTAAGGACGTCCTGGTTTTTTTCTTGAGTTTCGTAATAAGAAACAGAAAATTATAGAAAATAATGAATAAAAAATGTTACATCTGTCAAGAAGAGCATTTCACAAGATTACCAAAAGCCCATTGGGGAGTCCAAAAACTATACAAAATAATAATCCACCCAATTAAGTTACATTATGGTTCAAACAGAATACGAATGCTAATAACAACATCACTCTCCCACAGACCGAAGATATAGTTGCAAAATATCAACAGAAATATGTTCACACTGTGCAAAACCAGATCAAAAAGTCCACACCTCAGTGTCCTAAAATGCGCTAGGCGCTAGTCGGGCGGCGACCCAGCGCCTAGCGCCTAGTCGGGGCCTAGGCAGAGCCTAGATGGTTAATCGGAAATTAAGAATTTCTATAATTAGGTTTAAGATTTGGAGAAATTAATCATAAATAAATGTTATTTGAGTATGGTTAATATTTATAAATGGTCAATTTGATGAGAAACTAACAAAAATATAAAAATATTAGATTTTTGAAATTAGGTTTTATGCTCTAAATTGAGATTTTTTTCAAATTGATGAGTTAGAGAGTTAATTTTGTAAAATTAAGGTTAGGGTTAGGATTGAGGTGTGAAATTTGGCCAGAAAAAGCAATTAATTTCGAATTCAGCGTCGGTCAACGGCTGTTGACCGATGAATTTGCAACGAGCGCCTGGCCCCAACGATTTGGGGCTAGACGCGGCAGCCATAGGCTGCCGAACCTATACCCGCCGGCTAGGCGGGATGTTTCAGAACACTACCACACCTAAACACAATTCACCAAAAAAACTTTGAATAACTAATTTGATTTTCCTCATTCCCTCCAACGAAAAGAACCTTTTGCTTATTGGATGCCACTTACAGGGGAATAATCTTAATATGGCCAATGCAGTGAAACTTAAATGGTGCTGATATTGCAAAATTTGAATAGAACAGAATAAAGAAAAGAGATGCAAATTCAAGAATGGCTTGAGAAATCCAAATTTTTAACCTATGAAATTCTTAGAATCTTTGACAATAAAACTACAGAATCCTTAGAACATATGACATGGTCAAAGATAAAGCTCCTCAAATCCAGGACAGACAGACTCGAATTACTAGATAATCTAATTAAGATTTTGCACACAGCATACTAGTTGTACATCAAGTCATTAACCTCCTGACAGCAATGAAGGACAATACACTGGCAATAAATAATCCTAATGACAAAAGATCATAACCATGGTTCAACCATTTGAAATACTACTCTATATCACTCTCATTAAGCAATTAAACTCGATAAGTAAAAAATAGTAAGTGCTCATTTTGGAACTAAACACAAAAGGCTCATGCCACAAACTACAATCGAAGCACAAAGGCTCTCAAAATTCAAGAACCTACTCAACAACTAAACTGAACATGCTCAGAATTCCTATGCACCACCGATAGTTCCACACTAGAAGAATAAAAATCAATTAGCCAGCAAGATTTGCTTACAACAATTTAAATTTATCTAAATTTTAAAAAAAATGTACCTCCCACTCTTCATGACTTTGAATACCCTCATATGCCATCAAGAACGGCTTCATCTGCTCCAGTGCATCCCGAAGAGGAATGGGTGGTTTCTCATCGATATCCGGGTTCATACCAAACTCCTCCATCATAAACTCCGGCTCAAACTCAATCTGCAATCCACAAACCCATCATAAACTGCCAAACATCTTTATACCAATCTTAAATTTAATAAGTTCTAAAAACTATGAAAATATCAAAATCCATACCTTATAATTAAGGTCCAAAGCATCTAAAAAAGCATCATCTATCGGCGAAGGAAGTACTGTACCACTCATCTCCTCAAAAGCTTCCACTAACATATTCTTTTCTCAGCTCCAAGTTTTTCAGCCAATTTCTCCCCATCAGCATTGTCTCCCAAATACAAACCAGAGCCATCCTCATCGTCATCCATTTCATCTCTCCGCATTCTCCTCTCCCTCTTCCCCGCCCTCTCCCTCTCCCTCTCCTCTCCCTCTTCCTCTCCCCATCCCCCTACCGGTCCATCTGCACTAATCCCTTCCCCTCCTAATTCACCGCCTTGGGACAAAACCTGCATTGCCTTTTTCATGGCATCCTCTCTACTGAGCTTTGGCTGTGCCGGCCTAGTTTCAGCCGCTCGAGGCCGGATATGGCGGTTTCTTCCTTGATAGGCGAGGAGGGCCTCTGTTGTTGTTGGGTTACTGCTGTCTTTCCACGGCCGGCACCAGGTAACACGGAGGTGATACTTGAAGAAGAGAGATCAAGTTTATTCGGCTGAGTCGAATCGGTGGCTGACTCGGTCGGAGTGAATGTTCGCGGTTTTGGAGCTTGAGGGCCCGGTCGAGTTGACTCATTAGGATCTGACTCGGAGACTAGGCCGCGACCAGACCCAGAACGGACGGAGGAGACGAATTTTGGAGCTTGAGGGCCCGGACGAGTTGACTCATGAGGATCTGACTCGGAGACTGAGCCGCGACCAGTGCCAGAACGGACGGAGGAGATGAAGACGAGAAAGACGGGATGGCTTGAGATAGAGGAGCAGAGGGATGGCCTTGGCCGTGGCCCTGGCCGCCACCGCGACCGGTTCCACTCGGAGGTGGCGGTGGCGAGTCGGATTTTGATTCCGATGCGGGCTGGCCCAGGGGTTTCGACGGCGTGAAGTGTTCGAACGGTGATGAACCGGTGGGGACACCTCGGCCGCGACCCCGGCCCGAACCGGACGAACCGGAGCAGAAGGAAAAAGCTGGCAGTTTGGTTGTTGCATTTGGAATGATGAAATTGTTAGGATTATTGATTCTTCTGCCGATCACTCCTCTCATTGCGATTTCCAATTACTGTGATTTTGTTAGGGTTTTGAGGACGCTCGTTGAAATGGGTTTCAGTTTCTTCTCATTTGTACTTGACCCGATATGGTGCACGGGTGGGTTAGGTTTGGGGCATGCAACTTATGATGTGGCTCATCAGAAATTAAACGAGAAGGCCCATCCAAAGTGGGTAAAGGCAACAAGTTTCAGGCACAAGACACGCTCATATATATATATACTAATTTTTGCCCGTGCCTACGGCACGGTATTACAAAATTAAATGATTTTATTTTTAATTAAATGATGTCCGTGCCTACGGCACGGTGTTACAGTATTTGCCCGTGCCTACGGCACGGTGTTACAGAAAAAATGATTTTATTTTTAATTAAAAGATTTTATTTTAACTTTCTATTTTTTAATTTGAAAATTTTTGACCATTTTCATCAATCAATTCACTCTCTTTCCTCCAATTACCAATGAAATGATCTGGGCCGTCAATTAAGCCACATAAAGAGAGCCGTTGGATACACTCTCTTTCCTCCAACACCATTCTCCTTTATTATATAGATATATATATATAAATTCATATAAATTATATTTAATAATTTATACTAAATAAGCAAAATTAACAATAACATCACTTAAAAAAATTCTTATCTTAAGTTTTAAAAAAGAGTCAAAATTATCAAAAGTTGGGTAGCGTTTCTTTTATTTAAAGTTTTATTTTTTATTTTTTATTTTTTATTTTTTAAAAGAGAGATTCAATGATGCGCGCTGGTCAAATAGGCAGGCTTGATATAGACATTCACATATTTATTGTCTTCAAGTGGTGTTGTGTTGGGGTAAAGGATTTAAGATTTGATTAATGTAGATACTGGATTTCGCCTAATGTTCACAATCGAGAATTTGTATGATGGGAACTAGCGATCCTGTAAAACAAAGGTAGAGTAAGCGGGGAGTCTCTGCCCACAGGTGTGGTGGGTGTCGTACTCACTTCGATGCTCAAATCAGTAATGAATACGAGTGGTGAATATTGGACAAAATGACCCATAGCGTCACTATTTGTACAAGATCATTGTGTTGTTGTACAAATTACTATGTGACAAGGAAATTACACTCTCATCATTTGTGATTAGATCACCATAGATATATAAATGAAGAGAGGTCCTTGTGATTAGTTCCTTGACTGAGAATGATATGAGATAGTATCAGTCCCCGAAGGATTAATCATTAATATCCCTAGCCGGAGTATTATCGAGACTGGACATCGATAATGCGGATAGGCTAGTATTGCACTTGTGTGCGTTGTGAGGGCACAACGGCATAGTTCTCATATATTTAAGTATTGGATACTTATGCAAGTGCGATAGGAGGTCGTGTTTCACCGATGGTACGGGAAACAGCTCTGCTCTGGATAGACCCCTCGGAATCCCATTGGTATTATGACTATGTGTCTATGGGAGGCCGAAATCAAGGTAGGTGTGTATAGTCTTAACCTGAGACTTACATCGCTAATACTTACGATAATCGATAGACTTTGGTCTTGGTGGTACAGGGCTTTAACCGGTTCTGCGTACACCACTTCTGGTTTATCAGAGAGTCGTAGTGTATTGGGTGTGATGTCAAGACGGAAGTGTCACTTCAGTCATACTGGAGATGATGTCACGTAGGATACGGTATTAGTGCTCTTAAGTGCTGGCCAGCCATCGGGATATTATGACAATGTCATATATATATCCGATTATAGAGACTAGTTACCAGACATCCGACATGTGTTTCGGACGGGGTAGACACTTATCCAGCCCCAGCCCTAGCACGTGACTATCCGATACTGGACCGATACACAATACTAGGTATACTACGCTTGATACAGATCTTTGATATTCTTTTATGGATATGTCCGGAGAATTGGGTAGACTTGGTGCTTTGCTAGAAGTCGACCTTGTCTCGTAAATCGGTAGAACGTAGTACTTGGTACGTACGTGATTCGGATACTCCGACGACCGTATTTACTGCCAACTTATCCGGGGATCTCATGGGTCGCTTCCCGATAATCCACCGATGACGTATGACTCGCACTCTTATATAATCTGGGATTATAAAGAAGAGAGAGGAAATTAATCTGGGATTAATTACGGAGATATTTTATCTAGGATAAAATATTGTCTAGAGAGAGAAAATGATTAATTTGGAATTAATCGATTAAATTAATATATTCGATATATAAAACGAAATTAGATTTTGACGCGGAATTAAAATTAGATTTTAATTCGGGCGAACGAATTAATTTAGAATTAATTCGTTAGCGACGTGAATAGTGAATTCGTCAGGCGTAATCATTTAATTACGACGCGACGTAAATTCGTTAATTTGGAATTAACGAACCCGAGCCCGAGTGTGATTGCGAGCGCATTCGTATTTCGAATTCGAGTGCGGCAACGCAAGTCACATCAAGCGTCAAATCATTCGTCACATCAAGCGTCAAATCAAACGTCACTTTGAGTGATGTGATTGATTGATTAATTGATGTGATTGATTGAATGATTGATTGACACACATCAAATCACTTTAATAAAGTGACTATGAATAGTTGATGGGTGTAGGTGTAATAGTGAAAGTTGGTAGGAGCATTTCTATTTTATTTATTTGATTTATTTTTGGTAAATGCTTTGTATTTTATTGAAAAAGATATAAACCTTTTTTGGAAAAGGGTTTGACCAACAATTACACATTTCATCTCTCTCCTTTCTCTCATTTTGGCTCACGCCCAAATGGGCAAAAGCTCACTGGTTTTCTTTGCAAAAACCGTGACTTTGAGGGAAGCAAGAGTGGGTTTTTGTGGCAAAAACTCAAGTGCTAGCACACTTACGAGACATGCGAAGGTGGTAGGGAGGTTCACCCATGAGCCGGGATCCGTCCGACTAAGCTAGGAACTCCGTTTCACAACTCAAAAATCTGAAATGGAAGGCAGTGGACTGCTGCAGTGGGCGTGAATGACAGTGGGCTTTTTGGCTTCATTCGTCTTCAAATCGACTCAACCGACCGATGTGAGTATTCCGCCATCTCCGTTGGTGTGTTCACACATTGTTTTCATTGCTTGTTTGATCTTGGGACCTAGAAACAAACCTTACAATGGCATCAAGAGCCAAAGGTTCAAGCATGAAATATGTAGGGCTTAAAATTGGGTATTTTGTATTCGAGCATGATTTAACGAAATTGGATGTTTGAGCATGCTTAATATATGTTATATTGAAGATTGATTTGATCAAATTCAAGAAAGTGTTTGGAACAATTTTCCCCAAATTTGTGATGTTGGCCGAATGTGAATTGAATTTTGGGTTCTTGGAATTTTTTGATTTGATTTGTTTGATGAGTTGGAATCATTAAGGATATGTTAATTTGAAACTAATTAGATTGGATTTTGAATTGAACATAAAATCCCCAAATTATTTCACCTTGGCCGAATGATACTATGCCCTAATGTCTTGGTATTTTTTGATTTTATGACATTGGATGTATGTGAAATCATTTAGGATGTTGATTTAATGTCGATTGTGGGTTCGATTGGATTGAAACCAAATCGGACACAAAATCCCTCCTTGGCCGAGAGCATTGAAGCATGTCATGGGTTTGATTTTTTCATTTATGTGTTGGACATGTGATGATAATGTTTAGCATGATTAATTGGACTAATTAAGTGTTTTAGAAACATTGATTTAGGTGATTAATCATGTAATGCACTTTAAGTAATTAAGTTGCGGAATTGGATTCATGTGATTTAGTTGTTTAGGCTTTAAATTGGATTTGGGCTTCTAATGTTGTAATTGGGCCTATTGGGCTTGATTTTATCAAGTTGGGTTTAGGCCAAATGGATTGGATCCAATTGGGCCCAAAACCACTTCCGTTAAGCCCAATTGCGACTTAATGAACCTTTAAAGTTTGATTGGGCCTAATGGGCCAAGATTGATTTATGGGCTTATGGGGTAAATCCCGGATTGGACTTTGGTTATTCGGATTGACCCGAGTTGACCAAAAGTCCACGCCTTAAGAAATCAATTAAAAGCCCATTAGACTTTAATTAAATTGACGTTGGACGTTGATCGGTCTTTGAGACGCGTTGCGATTAAATTTGAAATTTAAGTCGTAAAAGGTTTATTAGTAAAGTGTGATATTTAATTTGGAATTAAATAACGAATTAGAATTGAATGCATATTAAATTGGATTTAATGACGTAGTTTAATTTAATTCGAGAATTCGTACTTTAAGTACTTATTCGCTAAAACGAGTTTGACTCGAACAAAATCAAATCGTTGTTTGAACATTGGATGATCACATAATTATCAGATTAATTAATTTGATTAGATTGATTGATAGCATGCTTGTGTGTGAATACGTGGTTGTGATGAATGAATAATGTATATCGGATGGATATTAGTCGGGTGGGCAATTTTGGAAATTGTTGTAATAAATTCGATTTATTAAATTGGACCTGCGTGTCCAGCCTTATCACCTTTATTCTCTTTATATTCTCTTCTCACCTATTCCCCTCAATGTAAATGAGGTTTCTTTAGAAGTGTAGTGTAACGGGTAGAAGTAATACAAGTGCTAGCTTGAGTGAGAAAGGGAGAGATTTGATCTAGGATTAATGTGTTAAGTATCCATCTGCATATCATTATTATTTTATTTTCATACTCGCTTTATTATGTGTTTAGAATGCATGCTTAAGGGTGTATGATGATGAGACCTTAACACAGATAATTAAATTGGTAGCCAATTTGCACGCGAAAAGCCCTCATCAAATATCATGCGTCTTTTCCTTCCATTGAGTGATTCTTACTCAAGATCCTAGATTGGCATGGGTTGTTGGCCAAAGTCAAGCCCTTGTCCGTCGAAGATGTGTTTGAATCACGAGGCTTTGTTCCATATTGGTGTCTTGTCCAAGTTGTGGTTTGTTGGCCAAAGTCAAGACCACTTCTTGTCCAACGACATTGATTACGAAGCTTCCATGTCAATGGGTCCGCGTTTGACTGGGATCACTAGGTTTGTTGTGCCAAAGCCAAGGCCTAGTTGATTCAGATGAAAAAGGTTAGGGTATATATTCGATATATAGGCATATATTAGATATATGTTTGGGACTTGGATGTCCACCTACTGGATCTAGGAGTTGGATGAGATCCAATTGATCTTCGAGATCTACCTAGTTAATTATCATACAATTTGTTGGCCAAAGTCAAGATTGTGTGATATTTAACGGGATCCTAGCCCACTAGGAAACACGGTTTCCCGAGTACTCGATAGAGGGTTAGAGGCTCGACGAAAAATAGTGGGAGGCAAGAATTGAATTTGTGATATTCGTTCGATTACTCGCCATACGCGCTCAAACAAATATGACTCGTCAAATAATCAAAAGTATTAGTTGGACTAATATTTTATGTTGTTTTTAAAAAATATATATAGTTGGACTATATACAAACTCATTCGATATATAGTTGATTTTATAATTGGATTATAGTAATCAATATAATTGAATTAAAATGATAGTTGATTTTATAATTGGATTATAGTAATCAATATTAAAATATAGTTGATTAAATAATTGGATTATTGTAATCATTATAATAAATAGTACCTTTATTAAATTGATTAAATAGTTGGACTATTGAAATCAAGAAAGAATTGAAAAGTTAAATATTTAAAATATATAATCCTTGGATTAAATATTTTAAATGATTTAATTTTCATTGGGAATTAATAATAGGTTACTTTATTGGATAAAATAACTTGTTATTTCTAGGCCCATAATTAAGCAAATAAGTAGAGCATAAAATCTTTGGAAGATTTATGTGATGATAACTTTAGTGCTTAATTTAATATACTTGACAATAAATCTATTTTAATGTCAAAGTATGCAATTGGGCAAGTTGCACAAGGTGCACATCATTTCGATATTCTAAAACCCAAGGCTTAGCCAAAGGTTTGTGAAATATTGAAAAGATAATTGACATATCCCAAAGTGACTACCATTTGGATATGGAAGACACGAAGGAATTAAAGAAAGAGCTAGGCTCTGACTTTAAAAATGTTTGTCAAAGTTATGTTCACTACTAGTATTGAAATTAGATTTTAAATACTTAGTGTGGTACATAAAATATATATGTATTGATGTTCAGAAACTGCTATGAGCAGGATACTGACTTCAAGCCGAGATTTCTCTGCGAATCGGAAACGGGACGAAAGTCGCTTTTTCGACCGTAGATACCTATGATTAGGAACTGATATAATGTAACTGGTTTGACTAGAGACATTATCTCTATATCAGTGTTTAATCCATTGTGGATAAACCTTTATATTATAGAACACTAAGTGTTTCATTATATAAAGATGATACTGAGATAAACGCATTAGATGTATGTAACAGAATTTATATTTTGAATATAAATAAAATCTCAAACATATAAAATGACAAATAAATAGCTCAAATTGATTTGATCAATAGAGACTTATTTGTGGCATTGTTGTCTATGACATAACTAAACAAGACTCGTATATCCACACTTTTGAAGAGTGGGTACTAGGACTGATTTGACTATTCAAATAAGGTCTACGAATCTAGTTTATCAGATATAGTACCTAAAATACTATTTACTTGGTAATAGTAATAGAGCCACCGATCTGTTAGCCCTATTCATGGTGAAGTAAGTGGGCCCATGTCTAGCTAGGCTAGATGTGAACATGAATATTTCGTGACCTTAACGGATGTGGCATCACGTTATGGTTATGTTTTTCTTTTGAAGAACACAAATCGGAAACTTTAGAGTTTTGACACGAAATAGAAAAACAGATCGGCTATAGTATTATGTCGTCACGGTAAGACCGTAATGGAAAATACTTAAGCAGTAAGTTTCATATGTAGATGAAAGAGTACGGTATTCTTTCATATGAGGACTCCTCCCATGACACGTCAGTTAGACGGTGTGTCCGAACTAAAACCAAATTTTGTTGGACATGATAAGGTTTATCACGAGTCGCTCTGAGCTACTATTTCCTTCTACATGATATGTATTTACAGTGCAAAACTTATTTAGAATAAGGTTCCATATAAATCTATTTGACAGATGTCATATAGGATATGAACAGGAAAGAAACGGGGTTTCTCATTCCTGATAATTTGGGTATGCCAGGCATAACGTTTGGATGATACCAAACTAAAAGACCCAAATTGGATAAGTGCCAATATAGGTTATCCTAAGGGAAACCTTAAGTATAGTACTTGTAAATCTCACATGAGAACAATGTGATTGTTGCTCACCATGCGGTTTTTCCTGAGAGGAATACCGATATGCAGTGGTCAGTGGGAGGATAGTGATACTCGATGAAAATCGGAGTAATACTGTTCAAGGCACGAAGTCCTTAATGGAACACAAATAGTTCATCTATGATGAATCTATACCATTAATCTTCAAATACACAAGAAACTAGTAGATCGGATAGAGTCAGAAAACAACCTAGGGTATGGGTTTCTGATCTCACCCCATAAAGATGTCAATCTTATGGAGGTGTACCATCCGACTACGTTTTGAGAAAGTGATACGAGGTATCGACTCCCTGTTATGGCAAAGTGTCATGAGTCCAAAATGGATTCCATGTATAACAACTATTTTGGATACTAGTTGTTGTACCACAAGGCATTGTGCCTATGGTACATTAAAAGTCTTCAGGGAAGACATACATGGATGGCAACATACCAACGTAAAAAGCTAGGCTTTTGACGGAAAGGTATCGTTATCAACATTGTGTTAATAACGGTTCAACCTTTTACCTGTTGCCATGATAAATCCATTTTGAAGATGCTTGTTGATAACTGCGTATTTCATTTATGAAATGTGTCAGTTATAGATCAAAATCGCTTTCCTGAAAAGGAAACCTTTTGGAGGATGTTTACAACATCCTGACGATTTTGTATAACCGACAAACAAGGTTTGCGGGTTATTTGATCCATGTTTGGATTAATGCAAGCATAAGGTTCTTGGAACTGTCGTTTTGAAATAATCATAATGGTTTATGATTTGACTCAAAACGAAATAATCTTGTGTATGTAAGGAGGTTAGTGGGAGTGCGCACTGACAGTGAAATTCCCATAAAGCTATTGTTGAAAGCTTGGCTTTCAATAGAATTCTTCGTAGAATTCTGGAGAGTAACAACCTTTATTCAAGGAATAAAGATCTACTGGGATAGATTTGGAGTTGTTAACACTCTCTGGGAAATTGTACATTTAAAATGTACTTGATAGGGTGTCTCATACGCTTCGAGCATATGGAGTCACGATCAGGTCAATCCAAGTGATAGTCACTGGATTAAAGATTAAGAACATTTGTTAGTATCTGAGAGAACTAAAGATGTTGTCTTAAAACTATGGAGAATGAGAACTTGAAGTGACTGGGATCACCGCTGCAAGTTTCCAATCAATTGAATATTGTGGTACTATAAAGTTTGAATAACGGGACAGTGAGCTGGAAATCTTCCAAGCAAGCTAACTGTTGCCGAATAAACAACAAATGCGGATTATTGCTGCAGCTGAGGCAGCAAAAGAAGCCATTTGGATCGAAAATAAATCTAATTAGATTAGATATAGTTCTGTTAGCAGCTGAGCTAGGCGTCAGCACATGCTAAGGAATTAAAGGTCTCATCGACGATCCAGATATATACTTCTATATCATCTGATTCGTTCGGATCATACATCGTGGCGATATGATGATCGTATAAATCGCGTCAAACGATAATCAAACAAATCCGCTGACGAAACCCTTTCCTCAGCAATTTGAGCGAACCGTACATAGTTCGGGTGTGGGACACTTGAGTGACTCGCTACGTGCCAAGTGGGAGATTGTTGGACAAAATGACCCATAGCGTCACTATTTGTACAAGATCATTGTGTTGTTGTACAAATTAACTATATGACAAGGAAATTGCACTCTCATCATTTGTGATTAGATCACCATATATATATAAATGAAGAGAGGTCCCTGTGATTAGTTCCTTGACTGAGAATGATATGAGACAGTATCAGTCCCCGAAGGATTAATCATTAAATATCCATAGCCGGAGTATTATCGAGACTGGACATCGATAATGCGGAATAGGCTAGTATTGCACTTGTGTGCGTTGTGAGGGCACAACGACATAGTTCTCATATATTTAAGTATTGGATACTTATGCAAGTGCGATAGGAGGTCGTGTTTCACCGATGGTACGGGAAACAGCTTCGCTCTGGATAGACCCCTCGGAATCCCATTGGTATTATGACTATGTGTCTATGGGAGGCCGAAATCAAGGTAGGTGTGTATAGTCTTAACCTGAGACTTACATCTCTAATACTTAAGATAATCGATAGACTTTGGTCTTGGTGGTACAGGGCTTTAACCGGTTCTGCGTACACCACTTCTGGGTTTATCAGAGAGTCGTAGTGTATTGGGTGTGATGTCAAGACGGAAGTGTCACTTCAGTCATACTGGAGATGATGTCACGTAGGATACGGTATTAGTGCTCTTAAGTGCTGGCCAGCCATCGGGATATTATGACAAGGTCATATATATATCCGATTATAGAGACTAGTTACCAGACATCCGACATGTGTTTCGGACGGGGTAGACACTTATCCAGCCCCAGCCCTAGCACGTGACTATCCGATACTGGGCCGATATACACAATACTAGGTATACTACGCTTGATACAGATCTTTGATATTCTTTTATGGATATGTCCGGAGAATTGGGTAGACTTGGTGCTTTGCTAGAAGTCGACCTTGTCTCGTAAATCGGTAGAACGTAGTACTTGGTACGTACTTGATTCAGATACTCCGACGACCGTATTTACTGTCAACTTATCCGGGGATCTCATGGGTCGCTTCCCGATAATCCACCGATGACGTATGACTCGCACTCTTATATAATCTGGGATTATAAAGAAGAGAGAGGAAATTAATCTGGGATTAATTACGGAGATATTTTATCTAGGATAAAATATTGTCTAGAGAGAGAAAATGATTAATTTGGAATTAATCGATTAAATTAATATATTCGATATATTAAACGAAATTAGATTTCGACGTGGAATTAAAATTAGATTTTAATTCGGGCGAACGAATTAATTTAGAATTAATTCGTTAGCGACGTGAATAGTGAATTCGCCAGGCATAATCATTTAATTACGACGCGACGTAAATTCGT
This sequence comes from Zanthoxylum bungeanum, assembly GCA_019454045.1. Lineage (NCBI taxonomy): Eukaryota > Viridiplantae > Streptophyta > Magnoliopsida > Sapindales > Rutaceae > Zanthoxylum > Zanthoxylum bungeanum. The sequence goes on along the minus strand of SKCR01038164.1, from coordinate 114,308 downwards.
TAATTTGGAACTAACGAACCCGAGCCCGAGTGTGATTGCGAGCGCATTCGTATTTCGAATTCTAGTGCGGCAACACAAGTCACATCAAGCGTCAAATCATTCGTCACATCAAGCGTCAAATCATTCGTCACTTTGAGTGATGTGATTAATTGATTAATTGATGTGATTGATTGAATGATTGATTGACACACATCAAATCACTTTAATAAAGTGACTATGAATAGTTGATGGGTGTAGGTGTAATAGTGAAAGTTGGTAGGAGCATTTACTATTTTATTATTTGATTTATTTTTGGTAAATGCTTTGTATTTTATTGAAAAAGATATAAACCTTTTTTGGAAAAGGGTTTGACCAACAATTACACATTTCATCTCTCTCCTTTCTCTCCTTTTGGCTCACGCCCAAATGGGCAAAAGCTCACTGGTTTTCTTTGCAAAAACCGTGACTTTGAGGGAAGCAAGAGTGGGGTTTTGTGGCAAAAACTCAAGTGCTAGCACACTTACGAGACATGCGAAGATGGTATGGAGGTTCACCCATGAGCCGTGATCCGTCCGACGAAGCTAGGAACTCCGTTTCACAACTCAAAAACCTGAAATGGAAGGCAGTGGACTGCTGCGGTGGGCGTGAATGGCAGTGGGCTTTTTGGCTTCATTCGTCTTCAAATCGACTCAACCGACCGATGTGAGTATTCCGCCATCTCCGTTGGTGTGTTCACACATTGTTTTCATTGCTTGTTTGATCTTGGGACCTAGAAACAAACCTTACAGTGAATAATGGAAGAGTAAGGTCTGAGGCTACCTTACCTTCTGTGGACTTCGATTAGGGCGGTGAGTCGATGTTTAGAGGGTGAGAGGCTTTAAGAGATTGAGATTAGAATGTTTAAGCTTCAATGAATCATAATTCTGAATTCTATTTCCTGTTATAGACTAAGGAATTTATTATGACAGTTTGAATATGGGCCATATTTATGAAAGTATGACCCACTATCATGCTTAACATTCATCTTTCGGTGATGAATAAGCTAATTGTACAGAGAGCAATTAATTATGAGGAGACATCTTTTAGTGGGAAATCTAGTGGGAATCCTATGGGTTGCTTTGAGGGCTTTAATTTCGCCTGAGAAGATAACTGGGTCCTTGGCTCAAATCTGGTTTAGATACTGTTTGGAGGGATTTGGGCTATATCTGATATAGGGCATGAAGTAAAAAGATGAAAATACCCTTGGCCCAATTTGGCACTTACAGTTTGTCTTATGCTCTCTAAGTCAAAGAGTCTTTGGCTTGGAGAGTATCCGACGAGTATGTCGTCTGGAGAAAAACATGTAAACGTACTTGGATGTTGCTATCATTTAGACCTGTCAAATGTCATACAATGTTGACGGAGCTAAGTACACATCTAGGATGATCCTTAATCGACCAGTCCCGGATTTTGATGTCGTTTGGTCATGTAAAAGGTCATATAAAGTTGAAGGAACAATATAAATATCAATGTTGAACCTCAATCGACCAGATCTGGATGTTAATGTCGTTTGGACCTGTCAAATGAAATATCATGTTAACGGAACTAAATAAATATCAGGGATGATCCTCAATCGACTGGATCTAGATGAAGGTCAGGATAATCTCCAGCCGACTGGTCCTAAAGAGTACCAGAGGAGTATTCAATGTCGTCTGGACTAGATGAAGGTCCAGCTCTAGAACTTGACTCGACATGAGACCAGTGTTTAAAAATACGGCTGAGGCGGTCGCATCAAGGCGCCGCCTCGCGGTGATGGCGCGCTGAGACGCCGCCTCTCAGCTGTGAGGTCGCCGCCTCATGCCGCATCACCACAAATCGGCGTGAGGCGGCTGCCTCACGCTAAAGTTTTTTTTTATTTTAAATTTTTTTTATCTTAAACGGAGACGTTTTGGAATACCAAACGTCGTCGTTTCATTCGTATAAAGAAAAAAAAATTAACTGGAATAAAAAAATTACCAAAACCTCATGAGAAGTGAATGAGGTTCTTTAGATGATGAGTTATCTGATGATGACAGAGATTTTGACCCAAGCTTCATGCCGCTAGACACTAATGATAGCTTATTTAGGGATTAGTTATCAATAATTTTTTTAATATACTATGAATTATGAAGAAGTTAATGTATTTTGAATTAATTATCAATAGTTTTTTGAACATACTATGAATTATGAAGAAATGAATGTATTTTAGATTATTTTTCTGATTTACGATCGAGGCGCCCGCCTCACCGCCTCGAGGAGGTCCGCCTCACGCCTCAATGGCCGGCCGCCTCGAGGCACCGCATCGTATTTTTAAACATTGCATGAGACATTAGAAAATGTTCCTGTTGACAGGACCAGATGAAGGCCAGGATAAACTCCAGCCGAATGGACCTGAAGAGGATCATATGAGTCTTCAATGCCGTCTGGATCAGAAGGTCAAAGACTTGAACTTGACTCAACATGAGCTATTAAGGAATATTCCCATCGACTGGACCAGATGTAGGTCAGGATAATCTCCAGCAGACTAGTCCTGAAGGGGACTATAGAATTCTTCAATGTCGTCTAGAATATATGAAGATTCAGGTTTTGAACTTGACTCAACATGAGCCATTGGGGAATGTTCCCGTCAACTGGACTGGATGAAAGCCATGATAAACTCCAAGCGACTGGTCTTGAAGAAGACTATGAGAGTCTTCAATGTCGTCTAGGACAGATGAAGGTGCATGTCTTGAACCTGGCTTAACAAGAGCCATCAGAGAATGTTCCCATCGATTGGACCAGATGAAAGCCATGATAAAATCCAACCGATTGACCTTGAGGAGGACCAGAGGAGTCTTTAATGTCGTCTAGACCAGATGAAGGTCTAGGTCTTGATCTTAACTCAAAATGAGCCATTGGGGAATATTCTCGTTGACTAGACCAAATGAAGGGCATGATAAACTCCAGCCGATTGATCCTGAGGAAGATCAGGGGAGTCTTCAATGTCGTTTTGATTAGATGAAGGTCTAGGTCTTGATCTTGACTCGACATGGGTTGTGGAGAATGTTCTCATCGACTGGACCAGATAAAAGTCATGATTATCTCCATCTGACTGGTCCTGAGAAGGTATAGGGGAGTCTTCTATGTCGTCTAGACCATATAAAGGTCCAGGTCTTAATCTTGACTCGACCAGACCTGCTAAGGGTCGGGTGAGTCTTTTATGTCATTTGGATCAGATGAAGGTACATGTCTTCAACTATGTCGCATGACATTGCTTGCAAGTTTTGATAAGTGATAAATATATCAATATTTATTGTCCATTTAACTTAATATTTTGTATAGTTTTTTGAGTGTTGTGAATATTTTGATGTGTTTTGTGTATTTTATAGATAAATAAGGTTTCAGGACTCAATAGAATCAAACCGGGGCCAAAACATCGAAAAACGGACAAAAATGGTATAACTATCATTTTGGAGTCGCGACGCGCAACAACTCTACGTCGCGACTACTAAAATACGACGGACACGAGTCCATCAGAGAAATTTACTATCATACGCATTTGCCAACATGCGCCAGACACGTGCCATCATCACATGCTGTTGACACTATACGTCATTACCTATGTCAGCGTCGCGACGTGCACAACTTCACGCATCACGACGCCGAGCCAATAATTCTATCAATAGACACGTGTCATCATCTCAGGAAGCCGTGTGCCATATGTCGAAGAACAACCGCGCGTCGCAACGCGTAATGTTTCACACGTCGGGACGGGTGGATTAAAAGTTTGCCTATACATTGAGGTCGAAATTAAATTTCCAATTCATACATTCTTCTGGGGATTTCCTTAAGAATACTAAGAAAATTTTATCTTGTTTGTTTATTTATAACTTTATGTATTTAATTTTTTATTTTACTTTTCAGTATGATGAGGTGACTCCCCTCTACTGAGGCGAAAAATAAAGCTTTTATTACTAATATTTAGATTAATCTCCCTTAATTACAATATATAAACTATTTTAAAACCTAATTTCATGGGATACCATCTTTATGGTCTGTTGTACTTAATTAAATTGATTTTAACATGACTAAATTGGATGCCGCATTTATGGTTGGTTGGAATTAATCATAAATATGATTTAATCAGGATATCGTCTTTATGGTCGGTTGGTAATGTCATGCAAAGTTTATATATTTTATAATAAGAGAGATATCTAAATTAGAAGTAATAAAAGTGGATCTCCTAATCCCCAACATTTTCTTTATTGTTTTATTTACCTTTTTAATTTCCAAGCTTTACTTTATGTCATTTACTTTATTTATGTCTTTATTAGTCTTAGATATGTGTTTTAACTAAATACCATATCTGGGGTTGTGATAAATTCCAATATCACCGGTTTATAAGAGGTTATTTTATGACTTGGGTAATATAAAAGTTTATTTATTGAGTCTTAAGCTTAATATTTCTTGTTAACTGGCCATTAATAAGATTGATCTAGTAAACTTAAAATAAACATAACGAATGAATTGTATGTTTCAGCCTCAGACTCAATAACTCACGATCTCACCTCAGGGCATGGTGACCCTTAAGTAGATTTCCTTACAGGATAGACATATATCTGTCGGGCGAGGGCTAGCCACCATTGGAACTTAATTTTAATGAATTCAGATAACTTGGTTAACATAGACATATAATTATTTGGGTTATTTGGGTGTTTGCATATGACCATTGACAGAGGCTTTTGCATATTTTCGTTTTCTAGGTTAATAAACTGATATATTGCACAAACATGAGATAACCACTTCATCTTTAAAAGATATTGGAAGAATTCACAATCCTAGATGGTTTTATAATATTGAATTTTCTTTAATTTATTTTTGCACTATTTTATTTACTTGTCTTTAGTTTAAAAATCACAATCCAATCAAACAACCAATCTATTAGATACTATTAAATATTTGACTTCATAAATTAATAGCCTATGTATTAAGTCCTCGTGGGATCGATATATTTTATACTACTTGAGCAATATGTGTGCTTGCGTTACGTGTGATTTCACTGATCAAGTTTTAAAACCACAAACATGGTAAGTAATAGAAAAAGAAAAATCGAGGGTTGAAAACACGTTATGTTTTCTGAGTCGAGGGAAGGTCCCCTTGTAATAACATATATTCTTTATGTCTAGGAAAAAAGCCAGGAATCCTGCTATTTGGATATTATGTCATACACGGAAGATTTTTCGTTATCATTTGGGATTGTTGGAATCCCATGAATGTGGTTCCATGTAGTTTGAGAAGAACAAATATCTTCATCTTTGAGGAAGGTTATTCTCTTCCAAGTTATCATAGCTAATTCTTTTCAGATTGTCCCCAATCGACGACTAAGTTTGACCCTTACTTGTTGGGTCTTAATTGGATTTCATGAGATTTCGGTCGACTGGACTTGATGAAGGTCCATGATAGCCCTCACTCCACTGGACCCAGTGAAGGTCCTAAAGGAATCTTCACTCCACTAGACCTGATGAAGGTCCATGGGACTACGGTTGACTGGACATGATGAATGTGTTGGAGTTGGTACTTGGACTACTAATCTGAATTATATTTTTTATTATTTATTAATAAAATAACTACATTTTCATTTCATACATTATTAATGGTATTATCATTATTCTTATTAGATTGATGTATAGATATGCTAATAATGACATCGACCTTATAATAGTCTGGTAGTAATAGAAGATACTAGGTGGTTCGACATTGGGATATGTATTACTATTGTAAATTATTCTTAAAATATATATATATATCCATAGTCGTTGTTTTTGGAATACGGTCAAATTCTTATAACCTAGAAGATTAGCATATGTCGTGTATTGGAATTGAAGTTCTAATGGTTTAACCCGATGTACCATGAGTTTTAGAAACTTATATAGACGTATGGTTATTGATTGGATCGAATACTGAATGACTCATAAATGATTCCTAATAGTTGGAAGTACACACCATCGTCAATAGGAATCTCCTCGAGTCGAGTAGCACATGTAATCCTTTGACTATATTATAGTATTGATTTTGTGTGAGATCATCCACACTTTGATGTCATGTATGTTAGAAATCTTTCATAGTCTGGTCTCTAGATGTTCGTTGGGTGTGGACTGATGCATTCAGTAATCAAGTACGAAGTAAGATATGATCTGTTGGCTCATATGTGTACCATAAGGGGTTTAAGTATCCATGTGATTAAAGTCACGATTCTTAAAGCTTTGTCCAAAGTCGATCACATAGGGTGGTTCGCATCAGTTATGAAGAATAATGAACATGTTGACATGAGATGTGCGCCTCGAAAACTTGACGGTGTATTCTATGTTTTCTAAGCGCAACTCGGATATCCTATGCCGGATGGATTATTAAACATATGTGATGACCTCGACTTGTATAGTTCACAAAGGTCGTTCGTGTTCTTCACGAATTCGGAGAAGGCCGAATATGACGAATGTGTCCGAACTTATTGAGTCCCAATATGAAGTGTACTCATTGAGCACTTGGGTAGCCAATTAATTATCAACTAAGATAATCAAGTGTTATTAGATAATATTGAATATTTACTTTAACCAAATTGGATTAATTCAATAGTTACATAAGAGCTTAATTTTAAAATCATAATTATCTCTACCATTTGAGAATATTATGGTAATTGTAAGTATGTGATAATATATGGTTTTGGCTTGATTTAATTGGATTAAATGAAAGTGAGAAACATTGAACTAATCCATTATCTAATCTTTGGATTGATTTAATTGAATTAAATCAAAGTTAGAGACAATGGAGATTATTCAAACCTAATTATACATATTTGGAAAAATTAGATTAAGCCCACATAAAAGTTGATGACAATTTTTATCAATTAAAAATTACCTAAGTTTTGCTATAAATATAAAGCTTTAGGAAGGTTTTAATTAAGAAAAGTAATAGCTTGAGAAAGCTAAGTACAAGCAAATTCTTAGAGTAATCAGCCTAAATTAGAGAAATATTTAGAGAAATTTGCGAGGTCTCTACAACATTTCATCTAGAAGAAATCAAAATTGGATATTGGATTGAAGCTTGCTAATATTGGAATCAAGAATATATCTTGGATTTAAGTTTGCAAACCTTGGAGGTTCTCCTACCATTTCTGTTAGGATTGGTGCTCAGAGTGTCGATCTGGATCGTATTTATGTCTGATTCATAAATACGAGCAATTCTATTTTCACAATATTACTAATTTAATGGTAGCATCATTGTCTTTTATACACTTATTCGATCTAATTATGACTAGATATCTGATTATGATTATATCAAAATTAAATCCGGTTTAGTGATACATGTATATTAGACAAAGACCATAGGATTTGCAATATAGTGCGCAGTTACAACGTAGTTTGTAATTGACATTGGGAAGCGCAATATAAGATGTATATCCTTAAATAAAGTTCCTGGTCAAGATTTACTAACACGAGTCGGTTAGTAAAATCCGATGAGACTAGTACATGTCGTATATCATAATTTGGTCCAATGGTTTATCCCAGTGAACTATGGGTCTTGGGAGACTCATATAGACATGTAGGTGTTTATTTGATAAGATACTGAAAGATTCACTGAAGATTTCCTAATAGATGGTACACTAACATCAATAGGAATCTTCATGAGTTGAGCGAGCATAGTGGTCCTTTGACTTGAGATACCACAGTGGGATATATGAATTATCCTCCATACTTTGATGCCAATCACGTCGCCGATCTATTCATGATTAGACTCCGCCTGTTCGTTGGGTGTGGACTGATGCTCATGATATCCAGTGCGTATCAAGATATGATCTGTCAGTCATGTGTACAGGGCATATGCATCCTACGTGTTTACGATCTAGTAAATCCATGACCGTGGTATAACTTCGGAAATAAGTTTCGATTGTTATTTAGAGATCGTAAATTGAAAGTCGACTATATTATACCGAGCGGATTTGACGTTCTCATCTATATCCCAGGTATAATATTGATAGCCTGTGATGGAGGGATTATACGTATGTAATGTCCTCGGCTTGCATATTTTAGCTAGATTATCCGTTTCATAATCCATGAGTGGTGAATTATGGACACGAAATTGGATTTCGTGACGGATAAACCTAAACTTAGAGAGTCCCACAATAGGAATTGTACTCGTTGAGCACTTGGGCAACGCGATATGAATAATACAGATTATTCATAATATTTCATCAGATTAAATAAGTTAAATCGGATCGTTTAATCGGTTAAACGATAACACATACATTAGGGGATTTTGGCCAATCATAATTATTGTGTATCTGTATTTGAAACATAATACGATTAGATACACATTAATTATTCGTCAAATGAGATTTTGACACATGACATAAATATATGTATTTGTTATTTATTGTAAATAAAATACATATATAATAATAATTATATTAATTGATTATTTGGATATTTAATTGTTAAATATTTAAATGATTAATTAATTAATCTTTTTCCATAAATATTATGAAATTTGTTTAATTATTAGTGGAGCATATGGCATAATTTAATTATACTTTATGTGTGCTAATTTTATTGGTTATCATGAAGTTAATTAATTCATTTAATTTGATTTTAATGCCAAAGTCGGTCACTTCCATTATATATTGAAAAATCTATTTTCTCTTTCTTGAACAATCTACCATTGCTGAGAGTTCTAAGTGAAATGGGTTTCAAGCTTGTTTGATGAATCAAGTGAAAGCAAAGAAGAAAATCAAAGAAAAAGCTTAGGAAAATAAAGGATTAAAGGTAAATCCTCTACTCCCTAAGCTTAGAAATTTTATTTCATGTTTCTTGAAGATCTATTAATATCTAAGGTTTCTTATTTGTTATAAATTTTGGGGCTTTTGGTTATGGTGGATGAATTGGAAGGAGGTGAAGCATGGTTGAAATATTTTGGATGGAATTAGTGTAATTAGTGTATAATTTTATCATTTGATGATTTGTTGCCATTCTAGAGTGTTACGACCACTCTTGTAATTCCTAGAATTATTCTTGGGTGATTCATATGTGGTGACTTGAATTGGTGACTTGAATTGGTGTTGAGATTAATTTGATTAATATTGAAAATTTGGATTTAAAGCATGAAAAATAGGCAATTTTGTTTTCCGTTTCAGACCGGAAATATGTGATATTTTGGTGATCAAAAATATGTCTTATGAATGTATTGGATGTGTTTTGGGAGTATGAACAATTACCGGAAAGTATTTCGGAGTTAAAATAAGCGAAAACGGCAAAAAACGGCGTTACCAGGTGACTTTTGAGCCAACCAGGTGACAACTATCCAAACAGTGAGTTCATCACTGTTCGAGCAGCCCATAAACTTCCCTAACACTATTGGGACTGACCTGGACAGTTTCCACAAGTGTCAGGTGGTCAGTTCGGTCAAAAATATATTTTACGTCATTTTACGGAAAAATATTTTTCGTAAAAGTTTCGTGACGTTTCATATATATATTTATGTCGTTATTTGATATCGAATAAATAGGTTTAGGTGAAATATGAATAAATTATTCATATTAGATATTGAATAATTTATTCGGTAATTTGAAAAAGTTCTACACTACGATTTCACCCGAACCGCACTTCCGCCGCGCCCATCGCCCGAAGCCCCAACAATTTCAACAAAGAGAAGAAGATTGGATCTTTGCTAGGTAAGTTTGAAATTCTCTTAAGTTATGTTCTTTTATGTATTAGATGCATGATCACATAACTTAATGTTGAAATAAGACTAATAAATTATGTTAGAATGTTTTGGAAGTATAAACACAATATGTTTGTTATTAGGTCAAAATATTTATATTAGACATAGCCATACAATTAGAGTTTGGAACTCTAGATTAAAGCTTAGAGCTATGAATACCATTCTAGAATCATTTGACCACCTTTGGGTGACCTAGAATTGTTCATGAGTCATTTTATTATGGAATTCTATTTTGGGTTGTATTTTGATTCAAAGAAATATGTGTGTGTGTGTGTGTGTGTGTGTGTAGAATTTTTATATGTTTGTTGCATAACATATGTTGTGGTTGGTTTTGAAATTGAAATTATTTTGGGTGATTTCATAAGTGTTTTAGGTTTTAAAATAAAAAAATTACCCCATCCAAAAAGGCTGAGGCTGCTGCTTTGCAGCGCAGCAGCATGATGTGCTCGGTATGCTACTAGCACAGCATGGTGCTTGAGCATCTTGGCTCGGGCGATCGCTTCCCATTTTTCCGGTTTTATCTTGATTTAATTTTTTCTGGACTTATATTTATTTCTGATTTTTCCCTAAACACTTGAAAATGGAATATCATATTTCATTAAATTTTTTAAAATACACCCATGCTAGATATCCATGGGTTAGACTCACTCCCGTTGCGCGGAACACCGATCTGACTCTATGGGTTCCACAATTGCCCCAACAGAATGGAATCAATAGTAAAGTTTAACCAAACAACAATGTTTTTGAATTTACGTCATAGTAGTTTTAATTTAATTATGCACAAGTCATATTGGCTATATTTTATATGTTTAAATTAAAATTTTGACCTAATTAAGTTAATGACTTGATTGTCATAAATCTCCCGCGATTAGGTAATTATTTTATTTAAGTAACAATATTAGTAATGTTGGATCATTATTGGATGGCCTGTCTTATCAATACAGAGATGAATGAGTTCTTACTATTTATATCCAAGACCGTCATTATTGTGAGGTATAAGTGCTCGAAACTTAGGTCGCTCTGGTAAACATTAGATGTAGCCTGATGAGTTAACACAATCACCCATTACAGTCATTATTATGAGGGTGTACATACGAAGCTCATTTGTGCACATTGACAAGTATATACCTAAAATACATCTTAATCCAATACCGTCATTATTGTGAGGATAATAAACGGTTTAGGACCAAACTATGAGTTACATGAATGTGATTGACCTTGGAGGTCTACCTAATGAGTTTATAAAGGCTAATACCGTCATTATTGTGAGGCTGGAGTAAATGTCATGTGATCCATTCCCGCTATGAAATTTTGATAATCAAATTTTCATTTTTCTGTTAAGGGAGATTATGGAATTACGTAAAATAGTGGGAGAACACTAATGGATTTAAAATTCCATAATCAATTAGTGCTATTATTTTTGAAATGAAAAATATTTCGCTACTGTTTAAAATTTTATCTTGTAGACGGCTGCCGCTAATCCATTGATGAGACTTTTGGATACTAATAAGCTAAAATGAGCTGAGAACTATTTCGAATGAGAAATGAACATACACATTGTCTTGGAGTTTGAAAAGTTGACTTATGTAATTATCAATCCACTGTCTGTTGAAATCGATCCTGACTCCACTGAACTCCAGAAGAGCGAGAAACCTTTAATAGGAGGATGATAACCTTAAGATGAAATCCTACATTTTTGGATCGATGGTTCCAGATTTTCCGAGACAGTACATTGAAGTACTGGATGCTTGGAGCATCATGCAAAAACTCAAGGAGTTATTCAAAGAAAATCAAGAGATCGAAATTTATCGGAGGTCTAAGAAATTATTCTGTGCTGAACTCAAAGATGAAGAAGGTTTCATCATTCATGTTTTGAACATGATCAACCGGATTCGATATCTGGAATGACATGGCATTGTGATTGATGAACGACTAGGCCGTAATTTGATTATGTCTTCTTTGACTGGATATTATGCTGGCTTTGTGTTAAACTTCCGTATACACTCGATGTAAGCCTGCTGTGAAAAACTTCATAACATGTTACGTATGATGGAGCATGATATGAGAAAAGGCAACCCCGTATTGTACCTCCATAGTGGAGCTGACTCTTCGAAGACTTCTAGGAAGTCAAAGAAAATCAAAATGGGGAAGAAAAAGATATCAAATAAGAACTCCAAGAAGCGCAAAGGTGTTAAACCGCTAGTAGCTCATGACCAATGACTACAATGCAAGAAGTCTGGTCATTGAAAGAAGGACTGTCTAGAGCTGAAAAGAAAAGTAGGAACCTCAAGTACGCTTTGTATTTTTCCAATTATTGACATCTTATTAGCCTTAGATGAAAATAGTGGATGTGTGTTAGACACTGGCAGTCTTACTCATAGTTGCAACTCCATGCAGGTAATGAGGGTAAAAAGAATGCTGAATAAATGAGAGATCTAGCTTAGAGTTGGCAATGGTGAGACATTGGATGTCAAGGCCAAATGAACATTTAATCTAGATCTCTCAAATGGATCTAAATTAGATTTACATGACTGTTATTATGTACCCTCACTTATCAGAGAAATAATATCATTGCCAATACTAGATAAATAGGGATATAAAATCAACATTAAGGATGAAACTTTATGTTTATATGATAAAGATAATTTATTAAAATATGATGTTCTTTATCAAACAGTCACTATGTTTTAGAAACATATAGAGATGGATTTAATATAGAGGAAAATGCAAGTAGGAAATCTGAATTAAATAATATTGAATTATGGCATATGAGATTGGGCCACATCTGTATTAAATGTCTATCCAAATTGGTAAATGATAGTTTGATTGAAAATCTTACCTTAGATCCTTATTCGATTTGTGACAAAAGGCTCAATTTCTTGGTGTTGGAATGCACAACGATGTGTGTGGTCCATTAAATCATGTCGTTCCTGATGGTTCCACATACTTCGTAACTTTCATGGATGATAAGTCTAGATATGGATATATCTATTTGATGAGACATAAATCAGAAATATTTGACAAGTTCAAAATATTCCAAAATAAAGTGGAAAAAAAACTAGTAAATTCATCAATGACTTAGATCAGATCGATGTAATGAATACATGAGTGAAGAATTCAGAAATTATTTAAGGTATAATGGAATTCTTACCCAATATAGCCCATCGAGAACACCTCAACATAATGATGAGTCTGAGCGCAGAAATTATACTTTATTAGATATGGTGCAATCCATGATGAGCTATACAGATCTTTCTTATTACCTTTGGGATTATGCTTTACTAACTGCGGCCCACATACTTAAAAGGGTTCTATCAAAAGCTTTTTCTGCGACCTCCTATCAGATATGACTCTATAGAATTCCAAGTTTTAGATATTTAAAGATTTGAGGTTGTTCTACATACGTTAGAATCGCGCAGCGGGATAAACTATCCCCCAAAGGATATAAATATAGGTTCGTTGGATATCCTGAAAATTCTTTGGGATATCAATTCTGTGATTTTGAGCAACGAAATGTATTTTTTGTTCGCTTTGCTGTCGGGTCTCTAAGATCAATCCCAAGATCATTTAAGCATAAATATTGTGTGAATAATCAACGAAGTATGCAGAATAACTTACATTGATCGGTTTCTTGGATGTTGGAAAGTTCAAAACTTTGAATCCTTTGAAGTTGTATGTTGAGCTCCAAGCTTTGATCTTTGAATTCCAAACTCTTGGGAGTGGTTTTCCTAACACCTTGGAAGACTCATTTATGTGCTAGCACTTAAGAAATTTTGAAGCAAAATTTCAAGAGATGAGAGGGAGCTCACGGCATAGGGAGAGAAAAATGAGAGAGATGTTTTTTTTGTTTTTTCTTTATGATATCATTTGATTTCTAAAATCAATAATATGATAATTGATTTTAGATTAATTATCATATTATTTGGATAATTAGTGTTGGACAGTTATGACCCATAGCGTCACTGTTTGTAAAAGACATTGTGTTTTTTGTACAAAATTAACTATGTATTAATGAAATTGCCTTTTACCGTTTTGTAAATTTATTTACTTTAATTTAAATGGTAGAAGTCCATATGATTAATATCGGATTGAGATGATATGAGACAGTATCAATCCATAAAGATTTAATCATTAAATATCCCTAGTCGTAGTATTATCGAGATTGGACATCGATAATACGGTATAGACTAGTATTGCACTTGTGCGCGTTGTGAGGGCATAACGGTATAGTTCTCATATATTTAAGTATAGGATACTTATGCAAGTGCGATAGGAGGTTGTGTTTTACCGATGGTACGGAAAACAGCTTCGCTCTGGATAGACCCCGTGGAATCCCATTGGTAGTATGTATATGTGTCTATGGGAGTCCACGTCAGGGTAGATGTATTTGGTCTTAACCTGAGACTCGCATCGCTAATGCTTGCGATAATCGGTAAACTTTGGTTTTGGTCATCCAGGGCTTTAACAGGTTCTGTGTACTCCTCTTCTGGGTTTATTGAGAATCGTAGTGCATTGGATGTGATGTCAAGATGAAAGTATCACTTCAGACATATGGATATGATGATCACACAGGGATTCAGAACTGGTTCTCTATAGTGTTGCAACCATCGGGATAATATGACAAGGTCATGATTATCCGATTCAAAGAGACTAGTTGCTTGATATCCGATATGTGCTTCGTACGGGGCAGACACTATTCCAGCCCCAGGCCTTGCACGTGACATCTGATACTGGATCGCTATACACTATACTACGGTATACTACGCCTGACAAAGATCTTATATTCCAGTAAGAATATTTCTAGAGAATTGGGTAGGCATGGCGTTTTGCTAGAAGCCAACCTTATCTCGTAAATCGGTAAAAATGTAGTACTTGGTACGTACGTGTTCGGATAAACCGACGACCGGATTTACTGCCAACATATCTAGAGATCTCTTGGGTCGCTTTCCGAAGATTCACCGATGACGTATGATTCGAACTCAATTAATCTTGGATTAATTGCGGAGAGACTTTATCTTGGATAAAGTACTATTTGAAGAGAGAGAAAGATTAATTTGGAATTAATCGTTAAAATAATATATTCGATATATTAAACGAAATTTGATTTCGACGCGGAATTAAAATTAGATTTTAATTCAGGCAAACGAATTAATTTGGAGTTAATTCGTTAGCGACGTGAATAATAATTTTACTGGGCATAATTATTTAATTAAATTTGATTTAATTAACGTCGTGACGGAAGTTTGCTAATTCGAAATTATCGAACCCTAGCCCGGGAGTGTTTGCGGGCCCACTCGTATTCGGAATCAAGTGGGGTCCACATGTCACATCAACCATCACATCACTTGTCATTGATTTACCTTTATGGTGATGGGTTTAGGTGGAAGAGTGATATACACTCCAAGTCAAAGTGATAGACTTTTGACCTTGTCATTTACCAACTTTGTTATATGATTTTATATTTGTTTTTGAAATAAATATAAAAGGTTTTTGTAAATCAAAATCACAACACTTCTTCTCTCCTCCAAATTGCCGTGAACTTCACTATTCATAACACTCTATATTTTCAGTTTTTGTTGCAAAAACTTGAAGAATTTGTGTATGTTTGGAACATTTAATCACATACAAGGCTAGCACCATCAAGGGATCATACAAAGGTGTTATGGGAAACTAATTCTTGAGCTTGGAATGATCAAACAAAGCTTGGAGCTTCCTCATTCATCTTGGTCGAATCCCTCACTGCACAAAGGAAGAAATTTTGTTGCTCAACGGATCCACAAACCGATCGATGTAAGTGTGTTTCCGCCACTCTTCATCCTTATTCATTCTTATTTAAATGTTTATATGATCTTGGGACTTGTTTTAGAAACTCCAACAATGGTATCATTGAGCTTAATGAGCATGAAAAATATTAGGGTAAAATTTGGGGAAAATTGATTGAAGCGTGATTTGATGAAATGGTTTGATTAAATATGCTTAAATGTATGTTACTTACTGATGTATACATTATAAATTTCATGAAAAATAAATTGGATTAATTTTTCCCCCCAAAGATGGCTTGGCCGAATACTACCCTATGCATTGGACTTGGTATTTTGTTGTTTGTAAGATCATTGGATGACTTTAAACGGACATAAAATGACGATTTGTAATTCGATTGGATTGAAAACGAAATCAGTATAATTTCATTACCTTGGCCGAATGTAAAGAGGCATGTTGGGGACATGATTTTTTGATTAAATAATGTTGGACATGTATTTAAGATGAAAGTATGATTAATGGATTAATTTGATGTTTTGGAAATATTGATTTAAAGGATTAATCATAACATTACACTTTAATTAATTAAGTGATAAAATTTGGAATTTTAAAATTTGATTAATTGGGCTTAAAACTATTATATTTGGGCATAATGGGCTTGTTTGGGCCTAAATCACACCATTAAGTCCAATTGTAATAAATGGGCTTTTTGTTTAATGGTGCCTTATGGGCTTGATATTGATTTTATGTCAAATGATGGTGATTCCTTATTGGGCTTGGTAATTGGGTTTGACTCACTTTGACCAAAGCCCAAGCCTAATGAAATCAATTGAAAGCCCATCGGACTTTAATTAAACGGACATTAGATGTTAGTTGGGATTTGAGACCCGATTTGATTAGATTTGGAATCTAAGTCATTAAAGCGCATTAAAAGTGTAAATATTTAATTTGGAATTAAATGATAGAATTAGTGTTGATTACGACTTAAATTGGATTTAACGAGTAGTTCGATATAATTCATGAATTCGTACTTTACGTACTTATTCTCAAACGAGTTGGACTCGCGCAAAATCAAACCATTGATTGAACATTGGATGATCACGTAATTAAAGACTAATTAATTGGATTAGATTGGTTGTATAACATGCCTTGAATGAATAAATGTAGATGTGTTAAATGAATAGTGTATATCAGATGGATATAGAAGGGAAAGGGTAATTTTGGAAATTATTGTAAATTTGGATTTATAAATTGGACCTGCGTGTCCAGCCTTGTCTCTTATTATCTCTTTGTATTCTCTTCTCACCTAATTCCCCTCATTGCAATGAGGTTTCTGTAATTGTATTATGTAATTGGTAGAAGTAGAATAGTGCTAGCCGGGGAGAGGAAATGAGTGATTTGTTCTAGGAACAATATGTTTATATATCCATCCGCATATCGCTATTATTTACTTTTCGCCCCTTATGATGTTTTAGAAGCATGCTTAAGGGTGTATGATGAGACCTTAACAAATATAATAAATTGGTTGCCAATTTACGCGAAAAACCCTCAAATAAATATTAAGCGATTTTTCATTCCGTTGAGTGATTCTTACTCAAGATCCAAAATTGGCATTGGTTTGTTGGCCAAAGTCAAGGCCTTTGTCAATTGCGGATGTGTTTGAATCATGAGAGTTTTGTACTATATCGGTGTCTTGTCCAAGTTGTGATTTGTTGGCCAAAGTCAAGATCACTTCTTGTCCAACGACATTGATCATGAAACTTTCCATGTCAACGGGTCCCGCTTAACTGGAATCATTAAGCTTGTTGTGCCAAAGCAAGGCTTAGTTGATTCAGAGGAAAAGGTTAGGAAATACATTGGATGTATTGGCATATGTATTGTATATATGTTTCGGACTTGGACGTCCACCTACCGGATCTAGGAATTGGATGAGATCCAATTGATCTTCGAGATCTACCTAGTTAAATATCATACAGCTTGTTGGCCAAAGTCAATGTTGTACGTTATTTAACGGGATCCTAGCCCACTAGGAAACTGGGTTTCCCGAGTAGAGGGTTAGAGGCTCGCCGAAAAATAGTGGGAGGCTAGTATTGAATTTGTAATTTCATTCAGATACTTAGCATTACGCGCTTTCAAATTATTTCGTCAAAATTTATATTATTAGTTAGACTAATATAATGTTATTTTTCTATGTAACATTTAGACTGTACCCATTATCGTTGACTAGATAGTTAAACTATCGTAGTCAAGATGACTGACAAAGGAAATGTCCGCGACATAATCATGGGAGAGAATGTCTTTAAGGGCATAAACTTTGCAGACTGGGAGATGAACCTAAGGATAGTCCTTGGGGCTAAGAGGTTGCTGTATACCATAAATACACCTCTTGGGCCTAAGCCCACCCCTGATCAGACACTTGAGCTGGAGCTTTGGAAGACTCACAGCGATGATTGTGATACACTGCTCAGTCCATTATGCTCGCTTCATGACTCAACATTTCCCCGCCGCCAAATAGGGACTTGGATCCTTATACCATGATGGCGAGATTACAAGATCTGCATCGCTCTAACAAGAGGATGCAGAGGTATGAGTTAGTAGGAAGCTCTTTCACGCTCGCATTTCAGAAGGCATGTCTGTTGAGTCCCATGTGGCAGATGATTGCTGACATCGAGCTAGCTACCCTGGGGATAGTCTTTGAGCATAGATTACTGTAGACATGGTCGCAATCGTGAGTTGTGCAGTCTCCATGGTCTTGACTCTCCGATTCATCATTCTCTCCTTTCTCATAAACTATAATTTGATGAACACTGACGACACTCTTGGAGAGTTATTGTCTACTCTCAAGGAAGCAGAGAATGAGCTTCTTAAAGGAAACAAGCGCGAGGCTCACTTCGCTTCGACATCTCAGAAACCGAGGGTTGGGCCCAAGGCAACTGGAGGTGTGAAGAAGAAGAAGCATAAGGGAAAGGGCAATGCCAAATCGTCAAAGGCTTCTGGGAAGCCAAAGGACAAATCTCAAGATGTTTGCCTTCATTGCGGCAAGCGGGGTCACTGGAAGCGTGACTGCCGCGAGTACAAGGCACTCCAGAAGGAGACAAAGGCGGGCAAGGCACCGGCCTCAGGTATGTTTGTTATTGAAATAAACATGACTTCTTTGTAGTTTTAAAAATTAGATTTTTGATTCTAGTTGTGGCACTCATATATGTACTGATGTGCAGGATCTGCGGACTAGCAGGAGATTGGCTTCAGGAGAGATTGATCTGCGAGTTGGAAACGGGACACCTGTTGCTGTTTTGGCCGTAGGGACTTTTGTTTTGGAACTGCCCTCGGGGCATGTACTTGAACTTAATGACTGTTATTATGTACCTAGTTTGACTAGGAATATTATCTCCGTATCTATGTTAACCCAATGTGGGTATACTTTTGTATTTAGAAACACTGGGTGTTATTTATATAAAAATGATGTAGAAATTTGCACAGCTGTTGCAAATAATGGTCTTTATATTTTGAATATAAATCTATCTCCAACATATATATAACAAAAAAAAGCTCAAAATGAGTAACAAAGATGAAACCTATATGTGGCATTGTCGTCTGGGACATATAAACAAGACTCGCTCGCATATCCACACTTTCGAAGAGTGGGTACTTGGACGGATTTGATCCAAATTCATATGACGTCTGCGAATCTTGCTTATTAGGCAAAATGCCTAAATCACCTTTTAGTTAGCGGTAAGGTGAGCGCGCCACCGAACTGTTAGCCCTCGTTCATAGTGACGTATGTGGGCCCATGTCTAGCCAGGCTAGAGGTGGATATGAATACTTCGTAACCTTTACGGATGATGCATCGCGTTATGGTTATGTCTATCTTATGAGACAAAGTCGGAAACTTTTGAGAAATTCAAAGAGTTTCGACACGAAGTTGAAAAATAGAGGCAAGAGTATTAAGACATTACGGTCGACCGTGGTGGCGAATACTTGAGCAATGAGTTTCTAGATTACCTGAAAGAATATGGTATTCTTTCACAGTGGACTCCTCCTGGAACACCGCAATTAAACAGTGTGTCCGAACGGAGAAACCGTACTTTGTTGGACATGGTAAGGTCTATGATGAGTCACACTGAGCTACCTATTTCCTTTTGGGGATATGCATTAAACAGTGCAATTCTTATTTTGAATAAGGTTCCGTCAAAGTCTGTTCAACAGACTCCGTATGAGATATGGACAGGAAAGAAACCGGGGTTCTCATTCCTGAAGATTTGGGGATGCTGGGCATACGTCATGTTTGGAAGGTACCAAACTTGAACCCAAATCGGATAAATGCCTTTTCGTAGGGTATCCTAGGGAAACCAAAGGATATTACTTCTATCACCCACGAGAGAACAAAATATTTGTTGCTCTACATGCGGTTTTCCTTGAGAAGGAATTCCTAAATGCAGTGATAAGTGGGAGGAAAGTAGAACTCGATGAAAATCGAAGTGATACTGTTCCTGGCATCGAACCCTCAACGGAACATGAACAGTCCATCCAGGATGAGACTGTACCACAATCTTCAGTTACACAAGGACCGCGTAGGTCGGAGAGAGTCAGGAAACTGCCTGAGAGGTATGAGTTCCTGATCTCACCTCACGTAGATATTAATCTTATTGAGGATAACGAAACAGCTACGTATGAGGAAGCGATACAAGATATCGATTCCGCTTTATGGCAAGAGGCCATGAAGTCCGAAATGGATTCCATGTACACCAACCATGTTTGGACACTGGTTGATGCACCAGAAGGCGTAAAGCCTATTGGATGCAAATGGGTCTTCAAAAAGAAGACCGACATGGATGGCAACGTACAAACGTACAAAGCTAGGCTTGTAGCGAAGGGGTATCATCAAGTACATGGTGTCGATTACGATGAAACTTCTCACTCACCCGTTGCCATGGTTAAATCCATTCGATAATGCTTGCTATAGCTGCATATTTCGATTACGAGATATGGCAGATGGACGTTAAAACCGCTTTCCTTAACAGAAACCTGTTATAGGATGTTTATATGCAACAACCTGACGGTTTTATCGTGCCTAGACTTGAAAACAAGGTTTGTAAGTTAAATCGGTCCATTTATGGACTGAAGCAAGCATCGCGGTCATGGAACCAACGTTTTGATGAAAACATAAAAGAATATGATTTCATTCAAAACGAAGATGATCCTTGTGTATACAAAGGTTAGTGGGAGAGCACTGACTTCTTTTATTGTCCTTTATGTTGACGATGTATTGCTAATAGGCAATGACATTCCCATGTTAACGTCGGTAAAGCTTGGCTTTCATTGAAATTCTCCATGAAAGATCTGAGAGAAGCAGCCTTCATTCTGGGAATAAAGATTTACCGGGATAGATCTAGAAAGCTGCTTGGACTTTCCCTGAGCACGTACATTAACAAAGTGTTGAAGAGATTCAACATGGATCAGTCCAAGAGAGGACTGTTGCCAATGTCACATGGCGTCTATCTATCTAAGGACATGTGTCCTAAAACTCAAGATGAGATAGACAACATGAGTCGGATACCGTTAGTCTCGGCAGTCGGATCGATCATGTATGCCATGATATGTTCGCGACCTGATGTCTCATATGCTTTGAGCATGTGTAGTCGCTATCAGGCCGATCCAGGTGAAGGTCACTGGATGGCGGTTAAGAGTATCCTTAAGTATCTTAGACGAACTAAGGATGCCTTCTTAATCTATGAAGATGGAAAACTTGAGGTATCTGGATATACCGATGCAAGTTTCCAAACCGACCAAGATGACTTTAAGTCGCAATCTGGTATATTTTTTTTTTGAATAACGGAGCAGTGAGCTGGAAATCTTCCAAGCAAGATACTGTTGCCGATTCAACAACAGAAGCGGAGTACATTGCTGCAGCCAAAACAGCAAATGAGGCAGTTTGGATCTGAAAATTCCTAATTGGATTAGGAGTAGTTCCGTTAGCAGCTGAGCCCATTTCATTGTATTGTAACAATAACGGGGTTATAGCGCAGGCTAAGGAACCGCGGTCTCATCAACGATCCAAACACGTTCTTGACGTTTTCATCTGATTCATGAGATTATACATCGTGGCGATGTGAAGGTCGAGAAGGTCGCATCAGATGACAACATGGCAGATCCGCTGACGAAAGCTATATCACGGGAAAAGTTTGAGCGACATGTACATAGTTCAGGTATTAGATGCTTGAGTGTCTGGCTATAGGCCAAGTGGGAGATTGTTGGACAGTTATGACCCATAACGTCACTGTTTGTAAAAGACATTGTGTTTTTTGTACACAAAATTAACTATGTATTAATGAAATTGCCTTTTACCGTTTTGTAAATTTATTTACTTTAATATAAATGGTAGAAGTCCATATGATTAGTATCGGATTGAGATGATATGAGACAGTATCAATCCATAAAGATTTAATCATTAAATATCCATAGTCGTAGTATTATCGAGATTGGACATCGATGATGCGATATAGACTAGTATTGCACTTGTGCGAGTTGTGAGGGCATAACGACATAGTTCTCATATATTTAAGTATAGGATACTTATGCAAGTGCGATAGGAGGTTGTGTTTTACCGATGGTACGGAAAACAGCTTCGCTTTGGATAGACCCCGTGGAATCCCATTGGTAGTATGTATATGTTTCTATGGGAGTCCACGTCAGGGTAGATGTATTTGGTCTTAACCTGAGACTCGCATCGCTAATGCTTGCGACAATCGGTAAACTTTGGTTTTGGTCGTCCAGGGCTTTAACAGGTTCTGTGTACGCCTCTTCTGGGTTTATTGAGAATCGTAGTGCATTGGATGTGATGTCAAGATGGAAGTATCACTTCAGACATATGGAGATGATGATCACACATGGATTCAGAACTGGTTCTCTATAGTGTTGCAACCATCGGGATAATATGACAAGGTCATGATTATCCGATTCAAAGAGACTAGTTGCTTGATATCCGATATGTGCTTCGTACGAGGCAGACACTATTCCAGCCTCAGGCCTTGCACGTGACATCTGATACTGGATCGCTATACACTATACTACGGTATACTACGCCTGACAAAGATCTTTATTCCAGTAAGAATATTTCTAGAGAATTGGGTAGGCATGGCGCTTTGCTAGAAGCCAACCTTGTCTCATAAATCGGTAAAAATATAGTACTTGGTACGTACGTGTTCGGATAAACCGACGACCGGATTTACTGCCAACATATCTAGAGATCTCTTGGGTCGCTTCCTGAAGATTCACCGATGACGTATGATTCGAACTCAATTAATCTTGGATTAATTGCGGAGATATTTATCTTGGATAAAGTACTATTTGAAGAGAGAGAAAGATTAATTTGGAATTAAAACGTTAAAATAATATATTCGATATATTAAACGAAATTCGATTTCGACGCGGAATTAAAATTAGATTTTAATTCGGGCAAACGAATTAATTTGGAGTTAATTCGTTAGCGATGTGAATAGTAATTTTGATGGGCATAATTATTTAATTAAATTTGATTTAATTAACGTCGTGACGGAAGTTCGCTAATTCGGAATTATCGAACCCTAGCGACGGGAGTGTTTGCGGGCCCACTCGCATTCGGAATCAAGTGGGCCCACATGTCACATCAACCATCACATCACTTGTCATTGATTACTTTATGGTGATGGGTTTAGGTGGAAGAGTGATATACACTCCAAGTCAAAGTGATAGACTTTTGACCTTGTCATTTACCAACTTTGGTATATGATTTTATATTTGTTTTTGAAATAAATATAAAAGGTTTTTGTAAATCAAAATCACAACACTTCTTCTCTCCTCCAAATTGTCGTGAACTTCACTATTCACAACACTCTCAATTTTCAGTTTTTTGTTGCAAAAACTTGAAGAATTTGTGTATGTTTGGAACATTTAATCACATACAAGGCTAGCACCATCAAGGGATCATACAAAGGTGTTATGGGAAACTAATTCTTGAGCTTGGAAGAATCAAACAAAGCTTGGAGCTTCCCCATTCATCTTGGCCGAATCCATCACTGCACAAAGGAAGAAATTTTGTTGCTCAACGGATCCACAAACCGATCGATGTAAGTGTATTTCCGCCACTCTTCATCCTTATTCATTCTTATTTAAATGCTTATATGATCTTGGGACTTGTTTTAGAAACTCCAAACAATTAGATTATTTGGATTCATCAAAAATGAGGAAGAACCGTGTGTTTTTTAAAAATGTTATTGGGAACATGATAGTTTTCCTAGTATTGTATGTATATGGCATCTTTATCATAGGAAATGATAGATGATTGATGTAAAGTGTGAAAGCCTACCTTTGCAAGAACTTCTCTATGAAAGATATGGGTTAAGCTTCCTATATACTAGGTATAAGGCTCTACGGGGATAGAGTTAGGAAGCTTTTAGGGTTGTCCCAATCGACATAGATAAGATGTTAGAAAGGTATGATTTTACCAACTTCAAGGCAGCAAATGTACATTTCTGATATGATATACATCTTTCGAAGAAAATGGCACCTCAATCTGAGGAAGAGAGAGTTAGAATTTATAACTTGCCATATGCTTCTTGTAGTGGAAGCATAATGTATGTTATGTTATGTACTAGACCTGAAATCAGTTACAGCATCAGTATAACCAGCCGATATCAATATTATCCGGGTAATGATCATTGGACAGTCGTGAAACATATCCTGAAATATCTTATGATGAGTTTCTGATATATAGAGAAGATAAACTACAAGTTAAGGGTTATACAGACTCCAGATTCCAATGAGATCCAAATGATAGAAAATATACATCAGGTTATATAGTTACCAATAACAAAATAGTGCAGTTAGTTAGTGATGTTCAAAGCAAGGCTCAACAGCTGATTGCACCACCGACGCGGAATTTATAGCTACTTCAAAAGCTGTTAAAAAAGCTGTTTGGATTAAAAAATTTATCACATAACTTAGCGTTGTGCCTAGTATTGCGGATTCGATCCCATTGTACTGTGATAATAACAGAGCCATTACGCAGGCTAAGGAACCGAGAGTGCATTCCAAGTCTAAACACGTGAAAAGGAAATAACGTTCAATGAGAGAGATTATTAAACAAAAAGATAAAGTGGTCTTGAAGGTTCAAGAATTAGACAACATAACAGACCCGCTTACAAAGGCCTTACCTCCTAAGTTATTCGATAAACATGTGGAGAAGATTAGACTATGGTACCATCTAGATTGACACTAAGCAAGTGGGAGTTTGTTGGAGTTGGTGCTTGGAGTACCAATCTGAATAGTATATTTTTATTATTTATTAATAAAATAACTACATTTTCATTTCATAAATTATTAATGGTATTGCCATTATACGTATAAATTGATGTATAGATATACTAAGATGACACCGACCTTAGAATAATATTATAATAATACTGGATATTAGGTGATCCGATATTGGGATAAATATTACTATTATAATTTATTATTAAAGTGTATATATTCATAGTCGTTGTTTTTGAAATACGGTTGAATTCCCATAACTTAGAAGCCTAGCATATGTTGTATATTGGAATTGAAGTTCCAATGGTTTACACGATGTACCATGAATTTTGGAACTTCTATAGACGTGTGGGTATTAGTTAGACCGAATACTGAATGACTCACATGTGATTCCTAATAGTTGGAAGTACACACCACCATCAATAAGAATCTCCTCGAGTCGAGTAACATATGTAATCGTTTGACTATATGATAGCATTGATTTTGTGTGAGATCCTCCACACTTTGATGCCATGTATATCAGAAACCTTTCATGGTCTGACCTCTAGATGTTCGTTGGGTGTGGACTGATGCACTCAATAATCAAGTGCGAAGCAATATAAGATCTATCGGCCCGTATCTGTACCATAAGAGGTTTAAGTATCCATGTGATTAAAGTCACGATTCTTAAAGCTTTGGCCAAAGCCTATCACCTAGGGTGGATCACATTCGTTATGAAGAATCGTGGACATGTCGACATGAGATGTGCGTCTTGGGAAACTTGAGGTGTATTCTATGTTTCCTAAGCACAACTCGGATATCATACGACAGAGGGATTATTAAACATATGTGATGACCTCGACTTGTATAGTTCAGAAATATCGTTCGTGTTCTTCGTAAATTCGGAGGTGGCCGAATAGTGTATATATTAGCTAGGCTTATATGACGACGTATCTGAATTTATAGAGTCCCAACATGAAGTGTTCTCGTTGAGCACTTGGGTAGCCAATTAATTATCAACTAAGATAATCAAGTGTTATTAGATAAAATTGATTATTTACTTTGATCCAATCAGATTAATTCAATAATTACACAAGACCTTAATTGTAAAATCATAATTATCTCTACCATTTGAGTATATTATATTAATTATAAGAATTTAATAATATATGGTTTTGACTTGATTTAACTGGTTTAAATCAAAGTGGGAAACATTGAACTAATCCATTATTTAATTTTTGGCTTGATTTAGTTGGATTAAATCAAAGTGGGAGACAATGGAGATTAGTCACACATAATTATACATATTTGGACAAATTAGATTAAGCCCACATAAAATTTGATTATAACTTTTATGAATTAAAAATTGCCTAAGTTTTTCAATAAATAGCAAACTTTAGGAAGGTTTTAATTTAGAAAAGTAAAAACTTGAGAAAGCTAAGTACAAGCAAATTCATAAAGAAATTAGCCTAAATTAGAGAAGTGTTTAGAGAAGTTTGTGGGGTCTGTATAACATTTCATCTATGATAAATCAAGATTGGATCTTGGATTGAAGCTTGCTAACATTGGAATCAAGATTAAATCTTGGAGTGAAGCTTAAAACCTTGGAGTTTCTCTTACCATTTCATAAAGAGATGAAGATTGGATCATTACATCAAGCTTGCTAGGTAAGTTTGAACTTCTCTTAAATTATGTTCTCTTATGTATTGGATGCATGATCACATAGCTTAACATTGAAATATGACTAGTAAATTATGTTAGGATGCTTTGGAAGTATAAACACAATATGTTTGTTATTAGGTCAAAATATTTATGTTAGACATAGACATAAAATTAGAGTTTGGAACACTAGATTAAAGCTTAGAGCTATGAGTACCATTATAGAATCATTTGACCACCTTTGGTGACATAGAAATGTTCATGAGTCATTTCATTATGAGATTCTATTTTGGGTTGTTTTTTGATTCAAACAAATTCATATATATATAGAATTTATATATGTTTGTTGCATAACATGTGTTGTGGTTGATTTTGAAATTAAAATTATTTTGGGTGATTTTATAAGTGTTTTAGATTTTAATTTTTTTTTTAAAAAAAAAATTGCCCCAGTAAAAAGGTCGAGGTTACTGTGTTACAGTGGAGCAACCTGTGCTACAACACAGCAAGCTGCGCAGCATGCAGCTGCCAGCAGCATGCGTTGAATGCTGTTTGTGCAGCTTGTCCCGGGGTATCGCTTCCAACTTGTTCAGTTTTTATCTCGATTTAATTTCTTACGGACTTATATTTATTTCTGATTTTTCCCTAAACACTTGAATGTGGAATATTGTATTTTATTAATTTTTTTAAAATACACTCATGCTAGATATCCACGGGTTATACTCATTTCTGCTACTTGGGGCACCGATCCGACCCTAGGGGTTCCACAATTGCCCCAACACTTCAATTAACTAGGTTGAGTTTCCTTTCACATTGACCTATTATCTTATAAGTTTTAGTCTCATTCCCCATTAATGATTTCTCTACTGCTTCTCTATTTAATCATTTTGCTTAACGGATCCGCAATATTATTATTTGACCTACATAGTCCATATAAATAATTTCAGTACATATAATTTTCTAATGGTTTTGAGTCTACTACAAAAAATTTCTAGACTTACCATTATAGACACTACAATGAGCTTTTCCAATTGCATATTAACTTTCACAAAGTAAGCAACACATAATCACAAGTAAAATTAAGGCACCTTCAGTACTCTTGCTATGACTTTCCAAGGGAGAGCTCCTGGATTACTTATGTATCTGCTGATTTACTCAATGTATAGGATAAGTCTGGTCTTGTATAACTTGTTAAGTATATCAAACTCCCTATAATTCTAGAGTTTTCTAGCAGAGAAATACTCTCTCATTTATTTACTTTTAAAAGAGTTTTTGACATAGTAAATCACCTTTGTTAAAGTTATTAAGAATTTTCTCCACGTACTGAGATTGAAATCTGCTTAGCCCATGTGTTTCATGTCAAATTTTGATTTCAATAAATTCTTGATAGATTTAATCATTCTATCGTCAATCCTACCAATGAGCATGTCATCAACGTATAAACATAGGATAACATATCCACTTTCTGTTTCTTTGACATATATATATTTGTCACATTCGTTGATTTTAAAACCATTTGTCATCATTGTATGAATTTTTTCCATGCCATTGTTTTGTGCTTGCTTCAAGTCATATAGCCAATTACAGACTTTCTTTTATAGTCTTGGAATTATAAAGTTGTTCCATATAGATTTATTCATTTAAATCACATTTACAAAGACTATTTTCACTACCATTTGATTTCGAGATTATACAATGTTATTACCGCTAGTACTATCATAATGTAATTTATTCTCATTTATATGAGAATAACTATTACAATTCATGCATTGTACTTATCAATTTTCATTCCTCTTTTAAATTTTCCTGGACGAAGATCTATTAACCCATAAGTATGATTTTATAAGATATATTCGACTTTTCAGTTAATGATTTCTTTCCACAAAATACCTTATGGCGAACTTTTAGTTTCATTAAAGCTTTTGAGGTATATTCTCTAGCAAATAAGTAAGGAAATCTAGACCAAATGATTTTTCTATCCTTATTTTTTTGCTATGTTTAGGTTTATTCTCAATCTATTTTCCTTGTTCATGGCCTTGACTCTTTACAACGATAGTGTCAATTCTATTGATTGACACATAGACACATTGTTGTGATATTTTATATCATACTGTAAGTGTACAGTGTTAAGTTTTAGTAAATGATAAGTTGAGTGTCACACCCACAAGGATTGTGTTCAACTCGCACTAAGTACTATAATTAATAATCTTAGCTTTATTCAGAAAACAACTAAATTTAGAATAAACTAATATTAAAACTAAAAACTAAATAAACGATATATCAAAACGTCTAATTAAGATAATCCAAGAAGAGAGAGATTTTAGAGTCATGTCATTCAATCTTTATTCAGTTGCATTATTTATAAGTCAAGAATCCTAAGTATTCCACTCTATTTCCCGAGCAATAGCGAAAAGATTATTAATTACATACTTCGATATCCCTATAAAAATATAATAATTAACAACTCATTATGCCTAGTGATTCTTTGTTAACGACTTCAAAGGAATTATAGATTCTTCCGAACTTTATAAATCTCCTAGGTTATATTCTCTAGATCCTATTCAAAATCCATCTGTGCCGAGTGATAGATTCTAAACATTCATCATCTCAATTTGTGGCCAACAAACAAGAAGTATTAAACGCAATAGAATATAAATAAACTGAAATAAAACTTCATAACAATCAAATTGACAATCAATACATAGGTTCAAGCATTGGCTACATCATCCTCTTGAACAATAGATTTAGTTCATGACTAAAGATAAAAATAATGAAAACATGGTCATAAATCTAATAGAAATCATTAGAGTTTAAAGATAGAAACTAGAAGTTTAAACCTGAATCGAATCCATTCATCTTCGAACGTTACCGTCTTCGTTTTCTCTTGTCGCTCTTCGATCTTTCTCTTTGGATCTCTATAAAAATATGTATTTTGAGTCTTGAGTTGTGTATTAGCTTCCTTATTAGGGTTTTGGACGAGCTTATGTATTTATAGGAAAGTCTTGGAGTCCTTGTGCATGTAAAATCCTAATTTCTGATTTTTTAGGTGTCTGCCGCAGTGTCGCGATGTCGGAAAATGGCGTTGCGATACTGATCCCTCGGGAATTTTATATGTGACTCACTGAAAACGCGTCGCAACGCCCATGAGTGGCGTCATGACGCCAGACATAATTTATAGCTTGTCAATTTCTGAATTTTTCGCTCTTCCCACGTGCTTCAGATGTGTCCGTAGGGTCCCAAAACATGTATAATTGCTCCAAGATCCATGTCATAATGCTTCCTACAAATAAAACATAAAAGAACTATAAAATACATTAAATGATAAGAAACCTAACAAAATAGTAAGCTAAGAATGCAAGAATAAGTGGGTATAAACCGCACTTATCAAACACCCCCAAACTTAAGATTTGCTAGTCTCAAGCCAAAGATTAAATAAAAATTAAATAAAAATAGACAAGCAAAAATAAAAAAATTAACTAGGCCACTTTCATAAGGATCACGATTGCATTTAGCGTATGCAACAAATATGTAAACCTTAGGCAGCCCTAATGAACGAGTTGTAGTCTCGTGAGGACTTACAGAGACGACACCTACAAATTTCATTCACACACATGCAGTCATGCAAAAAAAAAAAGCAAACAAAATAATATAATCTCAATAGTTACACATATTATTGTCATCAAAGAAGGCTTATCAATGAAATCAGAGAACCTTCAAAGTACTCAACGCAACTCAAATCCAAGTTTTGAATAAATCATCTATGTCAGACTCACATTATGTGTGTAAAGGTTCATTCATAGCTCGACTCTTAAGTAAGTCAACTCAATGATTTTGTCTCAAAAATTGAGATCCATTGGGTCAAACCAACCTAAATATCTCGAAAGTATCATGTAATTGCCTTTCTTTACTCGGTATGGTATATTTTTTCTTCTTTTTCCTTTTTTCATTTTTTTAACACACATACCCTTTAAGGTAGCATTTCTCCTCATGGTGGTCCTAACACTTGCACATAGGTAGCTTCATTCTTATCAGTTATAGGTAATTTAACTTTTTCTTTTTTTCATCATTTTCTCTTGCTTTCATTCTTTTTCAATCAATTTTTTTCTTTTATTTTTAACCATACCATACATCATAACACTAGCAAATCGAGATAGATATCTAAGCACACGGTCATTCATTGATATGCAATTTCTTCAACTAGTCACTTTGCCAACTACCTAGGTTCTTACTGCTAAAAACCTATTATTAAATGCTTATGAGTCTAACTTAGATCACATACTCAAGGCATCATATAAAAGTAAATTGGACACTTATCGTTTCTAAGACTTTATCTAAAGCAAACAAAATTTATCATTAGACTTATACATTATTATCAAGGATTAAAAACAAAAAAAAAAAATAACAAATTAATTTTCTTAAAAAATTAATAGGAATTATCACTACATGAACACACCCTAAACTTAAAACTTGCATTGTCCTCAATGTAAGATAAACATAAGGAACAACACTAACATGCATGTAGTTGATCATGCTCCTCCTGGTCAGAATTTGATTGTGCGGGTTGTGTGGGTTGTTATACCTGCATAAATACATGCAAACTAATAAACAAACAAATATCGCACAATAAAATAAAAATAAAGTAAATAAAATAAAAATAAATAAATACAAGGGTTGCCTCCCCGCTTGCGCTAAGTTTAACGTCTTTCGCTAGATGCAACCACACAAATGGTCATGGTGGCTTCAATATAGCGGACCGAGTAGTCTCATCTGCCTTCTTATTTGGTATCCATCGGTTTTTTTGGTATGAAAAAGACAGCATGGCAGGCTATGACAATTTATCCATGGATGGTCCTCCAGGGTCTATGATCGGTGAAATCACTCACGTAAATATAATGACGGTAGTTTTTACTACTGCATACAGTGGTACTGTTACGTACGGGACGAAGGCATATAAAATAAATTATATTGAGACTTAAATATACTCATGGAATGACTTTGGGGACAATCGGTAAATCCCTCAAAGTCCCGAGACGAGACTGTACAATGTTCCCCTTTTGACAGCCCGTGGTATTTGGGGCGTAACTTTCTCATATGAACTCCGATTTTTATGAATTTTATATCGTCGAAAAGTTAAGACCGAGAGCTATGACTTTTGCATATACGTTTTCCCAAATTCGAGCCTGAAATGGGTCAAAAATCAAGAAATCCACGGATGCTACAATGAATTTCGGGAGAAGTCTAGAAAGGGGTGATGCGGCACACTCTTGGCCACACATTTCATTACGAAATTTATACCTTCTTTGATAAATAGACTACTATTCATTACCATATTTTATCAAGCAAAAACCGTGAGTTTGAGGGCAAAGAAGCTCCCCATTTGTTCTCCATTTTTTCATGGAAAAAGCTTAAAGGAAAAGTAATGGAATTCAAGATCTCTTGGTCAAGTAAGTTTTTTTTTTCTTTTCTTCTTAATTTGGATCATGGGCATCTATTCTCATTCTACATTTTCATGATTAGAAACTCTATGATTTGGGGCTTTGTTGATTATGAAAGTTAGGCAATAAATTAAGTTAAAATGCATGTTTATGAAGTTATTTAGAATAAATTGTGCCTAAGTGTGGTTGAAATAAAGCTAAGATGAAAAATGTATGTGGGGGGCTAAATTTACTAGCTTGTGGGAGAAATATTTTTGATGTTTTTATGGTAATTGATAAGTTAAGAAAGTAATTGTTGAGTTAAAATATCTAAACTTTGGAAGATTTGAAAGTTTTGTGAAATAAGGATTATGAGACTTGGAGAATTGGTTGAGGATGATAACTTAATCTTGAATTTTTGAATTGGAAGTAAATAAGTTGGTTTGTGCATTAATTTTATTGTGGAAAAATGCTCGTGGTAATTTAGGTAGAGGATGAGCATGAAGAAGCAAAATTAGAACCCCTGGAAAATTGATTCGCGTCGTGACGTGCGGCACAAAACCATTCCCTAATCAATTGTAAACAACCTCAGTTACATCCTAGCATGTTAGAGGAAGCCTTATAGGTCTTATACCAGTTCGTATTCATACTTTCTATCAAGTTACAAGCATGATTAGCCTTGTAGCTAAAACATATTGATATAATACTAAGCTTAGTTAAGTTCCGAAACCCATTTTGCAACATATAGACTAATCAAGTTTCTGATCATAGATTATCCACAGGAACCGCAATTTCCTTCGAAAAGGATCCAGTGCCAACCAAATTCCTATAACAGTGAGTGAAACTTTTTTTCAGAACTGATTTTATTTAAAAATTTTGAATTCAAACTTACTTTTTAAAAAGCATGTAGGGCGTTAAACTGAATTTTATTACATATGTTATATATATATATATATATATATATATATATACGTACAGTGATGATTTAAAAAGATTATTTTTCAGCATGAGTTTTGAGTTACAAATGTTTTCAAACATGAGATTTATGTTTTTCGGGGAATGTGGGAAAAACTCACCCCATTATGTAACTTATATAGAGATGGAATTGACTGACAGAGGACATGTGCATATGTAGAGGACTGCGGCGACGACGATATGTAATCCCACCATATCCTAAAGCAGGGCTAGGGGGACAGTGATACATAACGCCCATAGACCCTAGTTTCAGAGCTTGGGTGGTAGCATAGATCCGTACCCCCAATTCTAGTTTGTCACTTAGGGTACAACGATACATAACGCCCCAAGACCACCAATTTTAGGGACAGTAGTGGCATGCTTTGGAGACGACGATACGTAACGCAATCATACGTCAAGGTTTTCAGATACAGAGCAGTTCACAGTGATTAGATTTTCAGTAAATTGTTTTTCAAAAATAGTTTTCAGAAATCAGAATTTTAAAAGTAGTTTTCAAAAAGAAAAGTTTTATAAAATGGATTTCAAAAGAAGCTTTTAGAAAAGAGTTTTCATATTAAGATGTTTCTGACACTATGGTTTTGGAAAAAAAAAAGCTTTTATATCAATTTTCAGTTTTTCGTCCACTCACTTAAGATGGTGCAGCGATCTAACCCCCACTCCCAATGTTTATTTTGTAGGTATTCCGGGAGGATGAGATCGAGAAGATGGATACTGATGGTAGTCACTAGTAGGTCTGAGTCCATCAGTCAGAGTATGAGTTCAGTCGAGTCAAGCAAAGTTAAGTTTCAGAAAATTATATAGTAAAGTTGTGTTTCAGTACTAAAGTGTAGAGTCGAAATGTATGTGACGTTAAGTTTATGTGAGTATGAAATCTTTTACATTTTATGTTAAGGTTTGGGCAAGGGTCTCATGTTCAAGTTATTGTTGAGATAAGACAGTAGTAAAGTATACAGTTAGTATGTTAAAGGCTCAGGAGAATAGTACGGCCTGTTCCCCGCCGATAACATCTCCGGATCGGGGATGTTACAGTAACGCAAGCGCAACTATCGCTCAAGTAGTATAAAATGTATCGATCACACGAGGACTTAATACATAGGCTAACAATTTAGGAAGCTAAATGTTTACAAGTATCTAATAGTGCAAATGTAAATTAAAGGAAAATTCAATATTATAAAACTATCTAGGGTTATGAATCCTTCCTATATCTTTTAGGTTTTCATGAGAAATCGCCCAAAGAAAGCATGAAAAATTTACAAAGTTTAGCTTGATATTTATAAGTAAATATAAAGGCTTCCACCAATTTCTCCACCAAACATGCCACCACATATGGCACCAAATATGGTACAAAATCCTCCACCAAACATACAAGCATGTTTGGTGGAAGTTTGACAATTTCTATTTTTTATTTTATTTTATGTTATTTTTTTTTATTTTTGAAAATGACTTTAATAATTACACATAACACACTTTTGGATTTTTCATCAATTTCGGTAATGAAAACTTCAAAATTCGAAAATCACATGAACTTTAAAGTTGTATATCTTTGAATTTTCTTTAATCTAAAATATGAAATTACCTCAATTCGACATCAGAATAAAAATTTATGGCTAAAACACGACAATTAAGCAAAGTTGAAATTTCCGAAATTGTACTTCGTTAGAACACCATTTCAAGTTTCCAATTTCCAAAATCAAAATATCAAGTCCAGCTTTTGCCCTTATATGTTCCATATTTCGTCCTGATTGATTTCAGTAAGTCATGATTTTATGTTATCTACAAAATAAACTAAAATACATAAAAATGTTCATAAAACTCGAGAAACTATACAAAATATTAAGTAAATGAAGCGGTAAATATTGATATATTTTCCTCTCATCATACCCTCAAACCTAACATTTGCTAGTCCTCGAGAAAAATAACAAAATAAAATGTAATAAACAATTAAAATTAAACTAAGCCACTTTCATAGGGATCACAGTTGCATTTAGCGTATACAACAAGCCTTTAAACCACTAGATGTCCCTAGTGGACGAGTTGTAGTCTCGTGAGTGCTTACAGTAATGATACCCATAAACGTCAATCAAATGCATACAAAAAGATAAAAAGATAAACAAGTTAGTGACTAAACAAGTGAAACTTCTTATCCAAGTTAATAGTTGTTTTATTTCTTTCTAAATTACCAAATAAGTAAATTCTCTGATTATTTTTACCATTCTCCATATACACAACCAACAAGGTATTAATAAGCTCATTGTGCCCACGATATTCATAAGTGTAGTTGAAAAGAGAGTAATATTTTTGTCCTAAGTTATATCAGAATTCACACTTTTTTAGTAATGAATTTTTTTTAATTTATTTATAACATCTTCAATCTATGTAGCGAGCTTTGGGCCATTGTCTCCCAAGACAGTTGGCTTTAGGGAACTAAGTGTTAAGACACCCTTACAGACTTAATTACTCAGATTTCAGATATTTTTTTTTTTTAATTTTATTTACAACATCTTCAATCCATGTAGCGAGCTTTGGGCCAGTGACTCCCAAGCCAGTTGGATTTAGGGCACTAGATGTTGAAACACTTATACGGACTTAATTGATCGTATCTCATATGTTTCTTTTTTTATATTTACAACATCTTTAATCTATGTAGCGAACTTTGGGCCAGTGACTCCCAAGCCAGTTGGCTTTAGGGCACTAGGTGTTAAAACACCCATCAGACTTAATTACTCGGATCTCAAATTTTCTTTTTTCTTTTTTTTATTCCATTGCTTTTTTAGACGATTCCTCCAATTAAACTAGAGCACTGAATATTACAAACTTTTCAATTAAAACTCATGTCGTATGTTACCATACATGTCAATTGAGCATATGAAAATCTAATTTAGTCAGTATTATGGAGAATTCACAAATTAAATAATTCAAAAGGAAATAAACAAAATTAACTTGTTACGAAATAGGTTGAGATACGTCTCTAGAGTGGAAATTCCTTACACAGCTATCTCACACCAATTTCACCTGATTAGTCAAATTAAAAACACAAAAATAATATTTTTTTTATTATTTTTGAAAATTTTTTTTACTAAAAACCAAGCAATAACACAACGAAAAAAATAAAATGCTAATCAATTATTCCTCTCCCCCAAACCTAATTGAGACATTATCCCCAATGTCTAAAAAGTAGAAGAAGAGTTTGGAAGACAGTACCTGGTTAGCTGGAATTTTATATCAAAAAGAAAATTAAAGGTTAAGATCCAGATTTGTCCGATGCTTCTTATAACGATCATTATCAGACCAATTTATCTTGGTAAGGATATGGTCAATTTTTGGTTCAAAGGCTAAGAGTTGGTAAACTAAATCATGGGCTGTTCTGGTAGTGAAGAAGATATCTTTTAGAGGCTTTGACACGAACCCATTTCTCTGGGCATCATCAAGAAACACACAAAGAAAGTCATAAAATTCATCAACATTAAATAGTCCAATCGGTTTTGGTGTATGTTCAAGTTTGCCCAAGATAGCACTGTAAAGATTTCATCCATCGTGCTCAAGACACCTGGCAAAGAAATAAAAACATCATCACAGTTAATCATTTCCACAAGTCGTTCAGACGTACCTGGTAAGATACATTCATCTCTGTTTGATGGTCCTATAAGATTTGCCTCTGCCAAAGGTTTTGGGATGATTCCCAGAACTTGACTTCCTCATTCTTGTACGGCCCTTGAAACATACCTCATTAGTCCAAGATTGCCACCACCATATACTAAATGCATATTCCTTTCAGCTATGACTCTACCCAATTCATGTGGTGCCGCAACGAATTCTGGCTTAGAACCGACACTAATACCACAAAACACATAGATATTTACAACTCATATTCTTGAAGTTGCTTCCATTTTTTAGGGTGTTGGTTTTTTTCTTATGTATTTCTTTCTCAAATCTGGATGTCTTCAAGAGTGCAATGACAAGCTGAATTTATAGAACCTCAAAAAGAATGAGTAATAATTTTTGGGGTTTTGGGCAAAGGGCGCGGCGGAAGCGCTGTTCGGACGAAATCGTAATTTTAAAACTTTTTTAGATTACCGAATAAATTATTCAATATCCATTATGAATAATTCATTCATATTTCACCTAAACATTATTTCGATATCAAATAACGACATAAATAGTTAAGAAACGTCGCGAAACTTTTACGAAAATGTTTTTCCGCAAAATGGAATAAAACGTGTTTTTTACCGAACCAACTACCCAATACACACATGAGGCCTGCCCAGGTCAGCCCTAATAGTATTAAGGCAGTCCATGGGTTGCCTGAACAGTGACAAATTCACTGTTTGGGCAGTCATCACCCGGTTGGGTCAAAAGTCACCCGGTAAGGGGTTTGTGGTAACGTCGTTTTTCACCGTTTTCTCATATTTCAACTCTAAAATAATTTCAGGCAATTGTTCCAACACCCAAAATACATCCAATATATTCATATGACATATTTTTCATCACCATATGAACAGTTTTTCTAGATCTGATCCAGAAGTAAAATATATCAATTTTTCATGCTTAAATCTAATTTTTTAAGATTAATCTAATTAATCACAACACCAATCAAAGTCAACACACATGAACCACTAAATAAAAATTCTAGGCATTACAAGAGTGGTCATAACATTCTAGAATGACAAAATATCATCAAATGATCAAACTGGATAAATATTACAATAATATTTCCAAAACAACTTCACACATGCATTTCACTTCCAAATCCATCATCCAAATCAAAAAGCCCCAATTTCTAAGAAGTGAAGAACCCTAGAACTATTCTATTAAATCAAGAATAAGAAACTAATTTTTTAAACTTAAGAATATTAAAGATTACCTCTTAATTTTCAACTTTCCTCAAGCTTTATCTTGATTTTTTATTCACTTTCTTCTTTGTTTCATTAAACAAGATTGGAGAGTATTTGGAGGGTGAATTTTTCAACCTGGAAGCTTGAATGGAAGAGAAACAAAATATTCTAACTTAAACTAAGCTTGACCTACATTATGGGGGCATTTTGGTCATTTTTCCTTTTAATTTCATTAAATTAAATGAAAATAAGATAAGCTTTAACTTGGACAAATAAAATTTGCACACTTAAGCTTAATAAAATCATGCCACATGTATCAATAATAATTAAACATATTTCATAATAATTATGAAAATTTTTTTATCAATTATTTAACATTTAAATATTTAAATAATTAATTAATATAATTATTATTTTATATTTATTTTATTTACATTAAATAACAAATACATATATTAATGGCATGTGTCAAAGTCTCATTTGTTAATTAATTATATGTATCTAATCAAATTATGTATCAAATATAAATACACAATAATTACGATTGACCAAAATCCCTTAAAGCATGTGTTTTCGTTTAACCAAAAACCGATTAAACGATTCGAATTAACTCATTTAATCTGATGCAGTATCATGAATAATCTGTATTATTCATAACGTGTTGTCCAAGTGCTCAACGAGTACACTTCATAATATGGGACTCTCTAAGTTTAGGTTTATCCATCACCAAATCCAATTTCGTGTCCATAATTCACCCACTCATGAATTATGACGACCACGGATAATCTCGCTAAACTATGCAAGTCGAAGTCATTGTATACGTATAATCCCTCCGTCACAGGCTATCCATATTATACCTGTGATATAGATAAAAACATCAAATCCTTTCGGTATAATATAGTCAACTTTTAATTTACGATCTCTAAATAAAACTCGGAACTAATTTCCGAAGTTATACCACGGTCATGGATTTACTATATCACAAGCACGTGTAGGATGTCTATGCCCTGTACATAGGACTGACGGATCCTCTCTTGATACGCGCAGGATATCATGAGCATCAGTTCCACCTAACGAACAGGCGGATCCTGATATGAATATATCGATGACGTGACTTCCATCAAAGTGTGGAGGATAACTCATATATCCATAGTGGTATCTCAAGTCAAATGACCATATGGACGCTCAACTTGAGAAGATTCCTATTGACGTTGGTGTACCATCTATTAGGAAATCTTTAGTGAGGTGTTCAGTGTTTATCAAATAAACACCTACATGTCTATACGAGTCTCCCGAGACTCATGGTTCATTAGGATAAACCATTGGACCAAGTCATAATATACGACATGTACTGGTCTCAGCGGATTTTACTAACCGACCTGTGTTAGTAAATCTTGACCAGAAACTTTATTAAGGATATACAACTTATAGTAACACTTCCCAATGTCAATTACAAACTGCGTTGTAACTGCGCACTACGTTGTAAATCCCAGGGTCTTTGTCTAATATACACATATCACTAAATCAGATTTAGTTTCAATCTAATTATAATTAGATATCTAATCACAATTAGATCGAATATGTTTATAAAAGACAAGAGGTGTTACCAGTAAATAAGTAATATTATGGAAAAAATACATGTTCGTATTTATGAATCGGACATAAATACGATTCGGATTGGCACCCTAACAATTTCTCCCACTTGCTCTAGTGTCAATCCACGGTATCATATACACATCTCAATGTGTATCACATACCCATGACCTTCAAGAGCTCACCTAGCACTCAAGAGGTAGACAATAACAAGTAAGCCCGCTATAACAAATTGAGTCTGTCCAACAAACCCAATTGTTTTCCTTAGCCAGCATAATTCATATTTTGTAGAATCCAAATTCCACATCAATATGACTCATACGATATATCAGTATTGTGCTATAGCTACTGAGTTGTCTATGTAATTAGAGATCAAATCCAAATACTATGAGACAACAACAAGCACTATACTAATATGAAAACTTCTAATCTATAGGTCATTATGTGATTACGCACAAAAGATACTTGCGGCTATCGCAGTATAGTTGGGGTGTCTATTCCTCACAGAGATGGTACAAACTAGTTTACTCAAACAATAACGTTAACAATAACTTAAAGAAAACGAATGAATTGATAATTAAAGTAAAAACTATAGATAAATGGAGAGATAAGTATCAGTAGAGAGATATG
Organism: Zanthoxylum bungeanum; assembly: GCA_019454045.1. NCBI lineage: Eukaryota > Viridiplantae > Streptophyta > Magnoliopsida > Sapindales > Rutaceae > Zanthoxylum > Zanthoxylum bungeanum. Next base: position 74,431 of record SKCR01038164.1, on the reverse strand, counting down.
GCAAAGCATCGGGAATCCCTCTTACACATCAAACTCTTATATTCAGTTATTGATTCCTTTCATTACACAATTGAAGATTTCACATCCCAAACCAACAAACAGAAGATATTCAATTCAAAACATATTCAAATTCTAAGGTAATTAATGATTATTTTCTTTATGTTAAAAACACACAAAAGTCATCGTTATGAGTTATCTAACGTCGACAATATACCCTCAAGCAATATTGCAGCAGAAGACCAACACATTAAATAACTTTTATCATTCAAAACTAAGTTCGAAAATCACACATAAAAGAAGCATGACTGAATCTATATGAGAGTTGACAAAACATAATTTCTGGATTCAATAATCGGAAAATAATAGAGAACAACAAACATTAATTTTATTAAACATTAAAAGTTTATAAGAATAAAAAACATAAATAATAGAAATCAAAAACAAGAGTTCATCCCTAGCTTTGCCTAGGAGATTAGTTCTCCATAAAAAATAAAAATAGACTAGGATTGGAGAGATATATCATTCTGAATTATCACTGCTCCACGTTCGGCCTGCTTCTCAGCTTTCGGTTCTTCTCTGCTTCTCGGTACTGCACTCTAATTTTTTTCTTACTTACGCAACCCTCTCTTTTTGTCACCTTCCATGCTTATATATAACAATGCAATTTGGGCCGACGTCATTCTCTCTTTTTCAGTAAAGCTTTCTCTCTCTCTAGAATTATTCTCCTTTCACGCTACTTTAGCTTCTTTCATTGGCCAATAAAAATTTTTCTTTTTAAATTTCCTTTTTCAAGTAAAAGTATAAGGCCATCACTTGCTTTCTTTATAGTTCACGCCACTTTCTCTTCCTTTATTTCAAACAAACAACAATTTCTCTTCTTTTTCAACACATAGTTGTGGCCCACCTTTGTAATTTAATTTGGTCTTTCCTACCATTTTGTCAAATTCTTCAGCAATTGCATGCTTTTGTATTATTCAAGCAACAAAACAAGTCATATGACCCCACATGAGCTCTTTCCAAAGCGTGAACTTGGGACTTCTCTTGTTTGTGTTTAGTTTCTTTCCAATTCCTACAATAATAAAGATGGAAATTATTAAATTAATTTAAATAATAAATATTTTCTAAATTAAAATAATAATGAATATTACATAGTAAAATATAAGAGATATGACTAAATATTTAGTAATAAACTCGAATAAGTGATGTTTCAAAATACATTTTCATGCACTTATCACTATGCAACTTCATAAGTCAATACTTCATAAGTTACAATTGATTCCACTAATTTAGTAGAATCAACGGTGACACTCTCACTGTATCTTTTTTGACTTTATATGACGTAAACCATCTAACGTCATAATTAGACTCAATACTAAACTGACCCTAATGGTTGCAGAGTATATTCTCTATGAATTAGAAATTTATTCTTAATATCTCAAAGATCACAAAGAACATATTTCAAGATCCATTCTATGGTCTGTAGCATATCAAAATAACTCGTAACAATTACAATTAAATTGATATCTATAATCGTACATAATACAGTATTCATTATGGCATCATCATATGATGCATCAGATTGACTAGACATTCTAATCAATTTCTCTTTTGAAAAAGGAACCATCCTTTACGAAAGATAAATACTATATATATATATATATATAAGAGACACACTAACTATCAAAAAATTATAGTAACTGCCATACAGATAGTCTTGTTGTGTCCTTTATTAAATCATATCTAATGAACGACTAATAGGAGTATCTCACAAGTCTCTTAGTTTTATATCAAATATGAAACTTTATATCAAATATAACAGAGATACCTATCACTGCTTTCACGGAGAAAAGAAGACTTAGGTAAACCTTTCACCTTACAAACATTTCATTATTACATTAATAATGATAATATCGTTAGGATATACAATGCTTGAAAAAAATTTGTACGCTCCCACTGACCCCCTATTATTACATATGTATTCTCTATATTTTGATAAAATCAGACAATCTGACTGTTATCAAAATTAGAGAACACGGATTTTCGGAAAGCTTATCTGAGTCTACAATAGGCTTTATAAGCTAGTATATCAAATTGTGATCTTAGCAGAATACAAACTTTAGGGTCAGTCTAGAAAGAAATCTTTAAACAAAGAAACCACAACGGATCCTCATTCGAAGAAAACATTCAGGAACGCCACTTTGTATTTTTTTAGCCAAAATAAATAGTTTAATATCAACATAACCAACAGATATTTAATTGTTTAATTAGTGTGACTAGAGACAAGTTTTCTCAGAATCTACAGTAGGTCACTGAGTAAAACCTTTCTCACTATCATACTATAAAGGTCAAACCTTTATCAAGCTCACTTGTTTTACTGCGCAAATAATTTGCATATTTTATGAAAGATTCATAATGAAAGTTTAATCAAGTTCAAAACTTGATCATAGTAAGCTACGAACAATCATAGATCTATGGTTCAATGTAATTTCTGAAATCGATATCAAATATCGCTCACACTATAAATTATAGGATAATTTTCTTTGATAAGAAAATAACAGAACCGTTAAGTATCAAATACTTTGTAAATGATTCTGACATCTTATTGGACTCATATGGAAGATGTCGTAGGTCATTTCATCTAATTAATTATGTAGTTCCACTACAATTTATCATTTTCACATTTGACTTCAATGAGTCACGTCTTTTATATAATCGTTAATATTTGATGTTACATACCAAGTAATAAAATATTTTTATTACACAGGATCGTAGAAAAGATACTCTATCAAATAGAATACATATTCTATTAAATAGAATAAATGATAAATTTTTACTTGTACCTCTGAGGCGCAAGTACTTTCAATTATATAACCATTATACAAAAGAAAGATTCAAATCTCAAACTTTTCAAGATTTGAATTTTCTACTTATACATATCATATACGTAACTGTAGAAATAAATTGAACAACAATAATTAAAAGGATGAGTTAATGTTACTGGAGTGTATCCCCAACAGTATTGAAACTAATTCGGTAACACTCAATATCAAAAGAATCAAATCATATAAGATTTGATTTCTCCCACTGACTAATTCCATCAAGATGGAATCGTGGAAGTTTAATATTGAGTAAGAATCACATTCATTAAATAACCATAGAACTGATTTTGCCTTAAATTCATATGTTTAATCATATCAAACATCTTTGAACAATTCAAAGATTCACTATGAATTTCAAAGATATAGTTTTCAACACTTCAAATAAAATATTTTTGAACCATTCAAAAATATTTTATCCACATTCCATCAGAAACATATTGAAAGATCTTGAACCATTTAAGACGTTCAATAAATATTCTTTTAGAAACACGCAACTAAGTCATGACAATTTATTAATTAAGTTACAGAGTAAAGAAAACTATTTAAGGCAATTTCTAATTCATTAAACTACATACATCCAATGTATTAGTCTAATAAATCTTGTGGTCCGAAGACGATCATTGGTTAAATGAGATTTAATCACACCCTGAATACAATATTCATTAAATGGATAATAATATATGGTGTGATCTGGTTTCATACCATCCTTTACCATACGGAATAAGCATCTAATGCTTATGTGATAAAATCTCATAAAACATTGTTCTAAGTTATTTAGTTAACCGAATATTTTCATAATGTTCTTCTTTTCATCAATGACACTACTAGTCATATTAAAATATGCAACAACTATTTATAAAGAATAAGTAACTATCCAATAGTCGCAAGTTCTGATATCAAATATCAAAACAATCATTAAACATTATTTACATAACTAGACGGGAGATCTGATATCCAATACCTACAGTTGTCGTATTGTGAGAATTGATATTCTCTATACACAACTATACACATCTCATTTCTTTAACTTTATCGTTTGCCTTCAATTATTCACAACAATTGCAAATAATTGATTAGCAAATTGTGTCAAACACGTGACTTCTAAAAGTCACTAAAGCCAAGAAACGTCATTATAAGACAAACAAATACCTAATGGAGTTTTCTTAATGCCAGTCAAGAATCTAGAGACATGAACTGATTCGTGTCAATTCTTACTGCACAAGAAACTATTCTCTCTAGATAATTATATCCTAAAATATATATCTATTTAGATTAATTATCGTGACTTTGAATCTAAGTCACTAACCATCTTGATTTTCAATAAAATCGGAACAACAATTCCCGATGGTTTTAACTAACCTAACAATATCCAAGTCTACTAACATTCTAGAACCTATTCTAGAAATACGCAACCAAAAGTGAAGTCATAAAACAAATTCAAGTAATATGCATGCAGTGGATTAGGAGTATAATTCTATTAACAATATAGAATAAAGGAAAACAAAAGCAGCAATTTCCATAAAATTACGCACTGCTTTAGTTATGGATTTTTAACACAGCAGTGTCTTCCACTACTTTACGTAATACCGTAATCCCCAACGGAAAATGGGAATTCAATAATTAAATTAAATTCCATAGTGAGAATAAGACCCATGAATATATTTCGACTCACAGCTTTGGCACGATCTCACTTATGTATATTCATTAGGTAGACAACTTATTGTCAATCACACTCACTGTAACTACTGATTTTCATCCTGACCGTTTCTCGTTATGACAGCTTTGGCACGTTCACAAAGAGGCATATCAAGGCTTCACTTGCCAATGACAAACTCAAGCTACCGATGTAGTCCTAACAAATTTGGCACGTTCATGATTTCCACTTTGACTTGAATTTATCTAGTATCAAATATACATCCGACATGGATAAAATTCTATCAACTACACCATCATTGTTTTGGCACGATCTCGGATGTAGCCATAGAAAGATACCATAAATCGTATTGACAAGATGGACCAAGAAACATGCATCCAATACACGTTACTTTACAGCCTTATTTAAGCGGGGATATTCCTCAAAGAAGCATTGTTCTACATCAAATGTATAATATAATCTAGATCAATTTCTAAACAGTTCAATTATACCTTAGAAAACATAACACAACTTAACTATTAAATTTCTGTTACATTTCCCGTTAGTGTAGAATCGAAAAGTCAAGAAATATCTAAATTACATGCATGTGCAAACATTCAAATTGGATTATATATCATATATCAAGCATGAAAAATATAATGGATGAAGGATCAGACCTGCTCTGATACCATTTTTGTTAGGGTTTTGAGCAAAGGGCGCGGAAGAAGTGTTGTTCGGGCGAAATCATAATTTTAAAACTTTTTTAAATTACCGAATAAATTATTCAATATTCAATATGAATGATTCATTCATATTTCACCTAAACATATTTATTCGATATCAAATAACGACATAAATAGTTAAGAAATATCGCGAAACTTTTACGAAAATATTTTTCCGTAAAATTACATAAAATGTATTTTTGACCGAACCGACTACCCAATACACATGAGGCCTACTCAGGTCAGACCCAATAGTATTATGACAGTTCATGGGCTGCCCGAACAATGACAAATTTACTGTTTGGGCAACCGTCACCCAGTTGGCTTAAAAGTCAACCGGTAACACCATTTTTCACCGTTTTTGCATATTTCAACTCCGATACAATTTCTGGCAATTGTTCCAACACCCAAAACACATCCAATACATTCATATGACATATTTTCCATCACCATATAAACAGTTTTCCAAATATGATCTAGAAATAAAATTTATCAATTTTTCATGCCTGAATCCAATTTTTTAAGATTAATCCAATTAATCACAACACCAATCAAAGTCACCACACATGAACCACCCAAGAAAAATTCTATGCATTATAAAAGTGTTCATAACACTGTAGAATGGAAAAATATCATCAAATGATCAAATTGGATAAATATTACAACTTCACACATGCATTTCACTTCCAAATCCATCATCCAAATCAAAAAGGCCCAATTTCTAAGAAGTGAAGAACCCTAGAATTCTTCTAGTTAATCAAGAATAAGAAACTAATTTTCTAAACTTAAGAATATTAAAGATTACCTCTTAATCTTCAACTTTCTTTGTTTCAATAAACAAGATTGGAGAGTATTTGGAGAGTGAAGTTTTCGACCTTGGAAGCTTGAATGGAAGAGAAACAAAATGTTCTAACTTAAGCAAAGCTTGACCGTCATTATGGGGGCATTTTGGTCATTTTTCCCTTTTAATTTCATTAAATTAAAATGAAAATAAGATAAGTTTTAACTTAGACAAATCAAATTTGCACACTTAAGCTTAATAAAATCATGCCACATGTATCAATAATAATTAAATATATTTCATAACAATTATGAAAAAGTTTATCAATTATTTAACATTTAAATATTTAAATAATCAATTAATATAATTATTATTATATATGTATTTTATTTACATTAAATAATAACAAATACATATATTAATGGCATGTGTCAAAGTCTCATTTGTTAATTAATTAATATGTATCTAATCAAATTATGTATCAAATATAAATACACAATAATTACGATTGACCAAAATCCCTTAAAGCATGTGTTTGCATTTAACCGATTAAACGATTCGAATTAACTCATTTAATCCGATGCAGTATCATGAATAATCTGTATTATTCATAACGTGTTGCCCAAGTGCTCAACGAGTACACTTCATAATATGTGACTCTCTAAGTTTAGGTTTATCCATCACAAAATCCAATTTCGTGTCCATAATTCACTCACTCATGAATTATGACGACCATGGATAATCTCGCTAAACTATGCAAGTCGAGGTCATTACGTACGTATAATCCCTCCGTCACAGGCTGTCCATATTATACCTAGGATATAGATAAAAACATCAAATTCTTTCGGTATAATATAGTCAACTTTTAATTTATGATCTCTAAATAACACTCGGAACTGATTTCCGAAGTTATACCACGGTCATGGATTTACTAGATCACAAACACGTGTAGGATGCCTATGCCATGTACTTAGGACAGACGAACCCTCTCTTGATACACATAGGATATCATGAGCAATAGTTCACACCCAACGAACAGGCGGAGGTCTGATCATGAATATATCGGTGACGTGACTGCCATCAAAGTATGGAGGATAACTCATATATCCACAATGGTATCTCAAGTCAAAAGACCATTATGCTCGCTCAACTTGAGAAGATTCCTATTGACGTTGGTGTACCATCTATTAGGAAATCTTTAGTGAGTCGTTCAGTGTTTATCAAATAAACACCCATATGTCTATACGATACATGTCTATACGAGTCTCCTGATACTCATGGTTCATTGGGATAAACCATCGGACCAAGTCACAATATACGACATGTACTGGTATCAAAATATTATTAACTAAATAATAAAATATATCGTGAAAGTCAAAAAGTCTGGATCCTATCGGTGAAAATAAAATAAAATAATAAAAAATATATAATTATTAGATAAAAATAAAGAGATAATAATATTTACAAGAAGTAACGGCTTGATTTACATCTATACGTCAATGACAAACTTCCCATCCAATTTTCTTATAAATTGGCAAACAGAGTCTTTTAAAGTCAGATTCCCGAGACTTAAATATTGTCTTTCTTTTTGAAACTATGCATGTAACATGTGAATTGCGTGATGCACATATCCACTGAAATACGTCTGAAGAGTCAATGATATGTCATCTAAAGAATTTAATTTTATCATCACAGTTATCAGACATCATTCCTAAATAACGACAACGAGTAATACATGTCATGCATGCACATTTATAGCAAACACCTAGTCTTTTAGATCTTCTCTTTTTAGCATAGATGCCTCTTCCTAAACCAGGCAGATATGACACAAAAGAGTCAGAGGACTCACCTACCAATCGGACCCGTGCTTTAATAATCCAACGAATGTAATTAGGAATACCTTTGTTCATTAGAAGTCTCATTCATTCCAAGCGAGCTTTGTAGACCTTCATCATAGAGTTTTGAAGGAGAGAAGGAAAATGCTTGTGAGAATTTGTGAGAACGTCTTCCACCCTGAAATGTAACTTTTCCTCCAAAAATAAAACACACCAAAATAAAACACACCAAATCTCAATATATACACAAATTATATTGGTTGCCTCCTGCTAGCGCTAAGTTTAACATCGTCAGCTAGACATGACTGTCTGAACGTTAGGCTGGATATGAAAGTGTGACACTTTTTTTTTATTATTCAAATGATTCTCCCCAGTAGTGTTTGACATCCTTTGTTTTAACTTTGAAGGTTTTATTGGAGTTGGGGTCACGTAACTCAACAGATCTATCTGGTAAAACTTGAGTGATTAAGAATAGACCTGACCACCGTGATTTTAACCTCCCAGGGAAAAGTTTCAACATTGATTTCCTGAACAATACCCGCTGCTCCTGTTCCAGTTGTATGCGTACTAACTTCTCATCATGTCTTTTCTTAGCCTTTTATTTGTACAATTTGGCTTCTCAGAAGGTTGTATATGAAATTACTCCAATTCATTGAGTTGGTGGAGCATTTTCTCTTCAGTTGCTTGTAGATCAAGATTTAACTTCTTCAGTGTGCAGTGCGTTTTATCTTCAAGCTCCACAGGAAGATTGCATGCTTTAAGTTTGTCAGTGGAATTTTTCATTTCATCAGAGTTCTGGACGGTGTTATCTATCATATCAAGTCTGAAACATTCCTCATTCTTTTCGTCATTCGGGAATTCCATGGCTTTGAAAATATTGAATGTTACTTCTTGGTCCCGAATCTTCATGGCTTGTTCACCTTTTTGTACATCAATAATGGTTCTACCTATAGCCAAGAATGGTCTTCCGAGGATGATGGGCACGTCTTCATCTTCCTCCATGTCAAGGATAATAAAATCTGCTGGGAAAATAATTTTTTCGACATTTACCAGCACATCTTCAACTACACCTCTCAGAAATATGAGCGTTCTATCAGCAAGTTGCAAAGAGATTAAGGTGGGCATTGCTTCTCCGATTTACAGTTTCCTGTACATCGAAAAAGGCATCAAGTTAACACAGGCACCTAAATCACACAAAGCCTTACCGAAGTTATGTTCTCCTATGGTGCAATAGATAGTGAAACTGCCAGGATCTTTCAACTTGGGGGAAGCTTCCTCTGAATGATGGCACTCCATTCTTCTGTCAATGTTATTGTCTCGTAATCTCCCAATCTTCATTTTTGTGACAAAATATCTTTCATGAATTTCACATAGCTGGGCATTTATTCCAACGCTTCTATAAAAGGAATGTTGATATACAGCTTTTTGAAGATCTCTAGGAATCGAGCAAACTGCTTGTCCAGTTTTTTTTTTTTCTGAAGGCTCTGTAGAAAAAGTGGAGATGAAGTAAATCTTTCTCGATCATTTTCTGTTACCTCTTTTTCCTCCATCTGTGGTTCTACTTCACTGCTTTCTTTTGGAACTTCTTCAGAAGTTGCCTTGACTTCAACATCTTTATTGATTTCAGTACCGTTTTTCAAGGCAATGGCTTGACATTGCTCATTCCCTCTGTTCCTTGGATTTGGTTTTGTGTTGCTAGAAATATTTCCTTGTGGTCTGTAACTCTGAGCATTGACCAGTTGTCCCATTTGATTTTCCAGTGCCTTTATAGAAGCGGATTGACTTTGAAACATAACATCGTATGTTGCTTGTTGCTTTTTCAACAGGGAAAATACTTCTGCTATTCCTAGTTCTTTTTCATACTTCTGGCCTTTGTTCTACTGTTAGAATCCCGGTGGTAGATTGTTCATTTGCCCTGAATTGTTGCTACATGCAAAATTAGAATGATTCCTCCAACCTGGGTTGTAGGTGTTGGAATATGGATTGTTTCTATATTTATTGAAACTATTGACATAATTCATCGTCTTATCATGTTGGTTGTATGATTCTGCCTCTGGTGCTCCTCTATATGGTGAACTTGTGGATCCAACATTGACTTTCATGTTAAGAATATCCAGAGTTTTGCAAATTTGATCCAGCTTAGCACTCAATACTTTGTTGGCTCATACTTCATAGATTCCTGCGATTCGTTGAATCATACTCCCTTTTGTTGGTCATAAATAATTATTAGCAGCAACATCTATTGTGATTCTCATTAGTCCATAAAGTCCATTGTAGAAGGTTTGGACTTGTAGCCACTTTGTATCTTTCCCAAGCTTCGCAGAGGGATTCTGAATCATGTTGCACAAAGAATGTGATGTCATTCCTCAACTTTGCAGTTCTGGCTGGGAGAATTACTTTGCAAAGAATTTGATGGCTATAGTGTTCCAACTTGGGATGGAACCTGCTGATAGTGAATGGAGCCAAGCCTTAGCTCTGTCTTTCAAGGAATATGGAAAAACACGCAGTCCATTGCTTTTTCAGCCGCTTGGTTGTAATTGAAAGTTCGGCTAGGGGTGTTCACGGGTCGGGTCGGGTCGGGTTTTTTGAAATTTTGTTAGACCCGATCGGGTCGGGTCAGGGGAAAATCGGGTCGCGGGTCGGGTCGTGGTGAGGCGGAACCCGATCGGGTTCGGGTCGGGTCGGGTCGCGGGTCATTTTAAAAAAATAATAATTTTTTAAAAATGAATTAATTATTTTGAAATATTAATATTTGTTATTTTATGTCCCAAAAATATCATATATATAAAATTTTAATACAAAAAAACAATAAACAAATGAAATAATAGTAAAAATTTTAAAAATAATAATACATATTTTAGGAAAATAATAAAAAAATTATATATTTTATAGATTCGGGTCGGGTCGGGTCAATGATAACAAACCCGTTGAGCAACCCGAAAAATTCGGGTCGGGTCGGGTCGGGTTAAAATTTCGCAAATTTTTTTATAAACCCGAGCGGGTCGGGTCGGGTCACGTCGGGTCGGGTCAGGTCGCGGGTTGACCCGCCCCTATGAACACCCCTAAGTTCGGCAAACTTCTAGGAAATTGAAGATATGGCATTCTCCCCAAATTGAACTGATTGTTGTATCATATGGATGCATGTTTTGATGTCAAAGGCATTTACTGGTGAGTGATGAAGTACAATGCATGAAATGAAGCCGTCAACCACCAGAATAGTTCTGTCTCGAATAGGAATTTGTGATGCAACTACCAAAAGTTCAGGTTCCATATTGATCAGTGCTTCTTGGCCTTCGCGCCTTTCTCTTCTCAACTATCTGATTGTTCTTTCAATTTATGGGTCAAGCGGACGAATTTCAAGCTTCTGGTTCCTCTCATGTAGTGCTGAGAACCTGAAATATAAGAAAACAAAAATAATAAATAAAATAAATTCGACACAAGTAAAAGTATCTAACCCTAAAATTAATAGTGAAAGATAAATAAGTCCCCGGCAATGACGCCAAAAACTTGATCGGTGAAATCACTCACGTAACCCAAGCACACGTATCGCTCAAGTAGTATAAAATATATCGATCTCACGAGGACTTAATACCTAGGCTATCAATATGTGAAGCTAATGTTTATAGGTATCTAATAGATTGGTTGTTTGATTGTATGGTGAATTAAACTAAAGACAAGTAAATAAAACAGTGCAAATGTGAATAAGGGAAATTTCAATATTATAAAACTATTTAGGATTGTGAATTCTTCCTATATCTTTTAAAGATGAAATGGTAATCTCATGTTTGTACAATATATCGGTTTATTAACCTGGAACACGAAAATATGCAAAAGCCTCAGTCGATGGTCAACTGCAAATACCCAGCATAACCCAATTAATCATATGTTTATGTTAACCAAGTTACCTGAATTCATTAAGATTAAGCTCCAATTGTTGCTACCCCAGTCTGACAGGTATACATCTATCTTGGAAGGAAATATATTAAGGGGTATCTAATCCTTAAGTGAGATCGTGAGCTATTAAGTCTAAGGCTGAAACTTAAAATCCCTTCGTCAAGTTCATTTTAAGTTTACCAAATCAATCTTATTAATGGCCTGTTAACAAGAAGCATTAAGCTTAAGACTCAATAAATAAACTAATATACTACCCAAAACATAAAATAACCACTTATAAAATGGTGATATTGGAATTCATCACAACCCTGGATAATATTTTTAGTTACAAAACATACCTAAAAGTACAAAATACATTGTTAAACAAAATAACATAACAGAAAATTAAAAAGTAAAGAAAATTACAACAATAAAAGAAAATATTGGAGCTAGGGGTTTCACTTTTAATACTTCAAATATAGATTACTCCCTTATCAATTAATCATTTCTTGAATTAATTATATTAAAACTTACCATATATGTGGTGAATGTCATTTGTCCAAAGTCCAAACGACCATATAGGCGGTAACAAAATCATATAAACTGACCATATAGGCAGAAACTAAGTCAAATAATGTAAAACTGGCCATATATACGGTAAATAATTAATTTAAGGAGTAAATCTAAATTATTATATTAAAAGTTTCAACCCAGACTCCAACCAAAAGAGATTACCTACTCATGATGTAATTAAAAACACATAAAAATTTATTAAATAAATAAAGAGAAAGTGCAAGAAAATTTAAATAAACATGCAACACACTTTCTTTTAGGTTTTCATGGAGAAATCCACCCAAAAAATCATAAAATATTTACAAAATTTAGCTTGGTATTTATAGGCAAATATAAAGGCTTCCATCAATTTCTCCACCAAACATGGCACCACACATGACACCAAATCCTCTACTAAACATGCAAGCATGTTTGATGGAAGTTTGACAATTTCCATTTATTTATTTATTTATTTTTAAAAATGACTTTAATAATTACACATAACACACTTTCGGATTTTTCATCAATTTCAGTAATGAAAACTTCAGAATTCGAAAATCTTATGAACTTCAAAGTTGTAGATCTTTGAGTCTTCTTTAATTTTTAATCTGAAATCACCTCAATCCAATGTCGGAATAAAAAGTTATGGCAAAAATAAGATAATTGCGCAAAGTTGAAATTTCCGAAATTGTACTTCGTTAGAACGCTATTTCAAGATTCCAATATCCAAAATCAAAATTTCAAATCCAGTTTTTGCCCTTATTTGTTCCACTAAATACTGATTTTATATAAAGCTGTAAACTCTCACGTTCTTCATATGATCGATTTAATCGATCAATTGAGGCAACATAATCTCCATTTAAATGACATTCTCGGTAGGAATGTCATTCTTGGTGTACTCCCAACTTCATATCGCCAATTCGTGATGAATTTCAACATGAATGGGATTAACTGTACCTACCATGAGTTACATAGAATGCTACTCACGGCGGAAGAGGACCTCAAGAAGGGAGTACCAACTCGCCCTCCGAGACCTACTTCACTTTCTGCTTCTTCCCAGACTTGGTCAAATGGAAAGAAGGAGAAATGGAAGAAGAAGAAGAAAGGTTTCGGTCCTCAACCATAGGCAAAGATAGCAAAGCCCAAGAGGGCTTCTGAAGACAAATGCCATCACTGCAGCAAAGTCGGGCACTGGAAAATGAACTGTCCTGACTACATTGCCCATCTGAGGAGGAAGAGAGCATCTACATCAGGTACATTTTAGATTCTGCTTGTCCTGTTCACATTTTTAATTCGTTGCAGGTGCTGAAGAAAAGTAGGAAACTGAAGCCTGGAGAGATGCAGTTGCGATTTGGGAGTGGAGACTCTCTGGATGCAGTTGCAGATGGAGTATGCGAGATCCTTTTGCTGAAAGAGACACTTTTATTATATGACTGTTATTTTGTCCCAGGATGTGTAGCTAATATTATATCTCTTTTTGTATTAGATACAGAAGGTTATCGTATTAATATTAAAAACTGTTCTTTATATTTATATGATAAACGTAATATTCAGATCCTTTGTTGTCCAAACCAGCTTAATTATTATACATTGCAAACTTCTAAAGATATTTTAAATACTGGAGTTAATAAATGTAGTTTACCTATCGTTAATAATACTGAACTTTGGCATATGCGGTTAGGTCATATAGACGTTAAATGCCTTACCTAATTGGTTAGGAATGGTTTGATACCAGATCTCACCATTGAATCTTATCCAACTTGTGAATCATGTATTCAAGGTAAGATGACCAAAGCCCTATTTTCAGGTGTTGGACATCGTGCCACTAACTTACTGGAAGTTGTACATTCTAATATATATAGTCTACTAAGTTAGACTGCTCACAGTGGTTATTCATACTTCGTTACCTTTATCGATGATCTGTCATGGTATGGTTATTTCTATTTGATACGACATAAATCTGAAACCTTTGAAAAGTTCAAAGAGTTCCGAAATGAAATCGAAAAACAAACTGGTAAATATATTAAATGCCTTCGATCCGATCAAGGCGGAGAATATATGAGCAGTGAGTTCATGGATTATATGAAGGAGAATGTGATTCTCGCTCAATATACTCCTCCAGGTACTTCACGGCACAATGGAGTGTCTGAGAGGAGAAATCAGAATTTATTAGATGTGGTCCAATCAATGTTAAGTTTCACAGGTTTGCCCTATTATTTAAGGGGTTACTCTCTTTTAATAGCTGCATATCTTTTGAATAAGATTCCTTCAAAAGTTATTCCTACAACTCCGTATGAGATATGGACCGATAGGAGACCAAATCTTAGTTATATTAAGGTTTGAAATTGTCCTACCTATGTCAGGGTGACTCAGCAAGATAAGCTTTGGCCTCGGGGGTAAAAGTTTAAGTTCGTTGGATATCCTTCAGAAACGAGGTGATATCTGTGTTATGATACCGAGCATCGAAATGTGTTCCTAGCTCACATCGTAAAATTTCTATAAGTAAAATTTTTGTCAGAAGGTGGTAATCATAGACATGTTGAACTTGATGAAGTCCAACCTGAAAAATAACGAACCAACGGAGGAACTTGAAGTTCAAGTAGATGAAATACCTTCAACATACATACTCTGTAGGTCACAAAGGGTAACTAGACCTCATGAACGCTTGTGTTTGATACAAGAAAAGAGTTTAGATGTTCTTTTAGTAGAAGAGACTGATCCTTTCACCTATAGAGAATCGATGTTGGACATCGACTCCGTGAAATGGCAAAGTGCCATGAAATCCGAGTTAGACTCAATGCATGAGAATCAAGTTTGGGAATTAATTCCGCTTCCCGAAGTAATTGTTCCTATCGGTTGTAAACGGGTTTAAAAAAGTAAGCGCGAGCCTGTCGGTAAGGTTGAAACTTACAAGGCCCAACTGATAGCAAAAGGTTACACGCAGCGACCTGGCGTCGATTACAATGAAACTTTTTCACCAGTATCCATGCTTAAGTCTATTAAGATTTTGCTTTCTATAGCTGTGTAACATGACTACGAGATTTGGCAAATGGATGTCAAAACGGCTATTCTAAATGGATTTCTTGATAAAGAAATCTATATGGAACAGTCGGAAGGTTTTGCATCCAGCGAAAACTCGGGTATGGTATGTAAGCTTAAGAAGTCCATTTATGGACTTAAACAAGCTTCACGAAGTTAGAATCTTCAATTCGACGAGATTATTAGATTGTCTGGTTTTCTCAAGAATTCGAAAGAATCTTGTGTGTATCAGAAAGCCAGTAGGAGCATGGTCGTATTTTTAGTCCTTTATGTTGATGACATCCTAATCATTAGGAATGATATAGGAATGTTACAAAGCGTCAAAGCATATCTCTGTAAGAATTTCTCCATGAAGGACCTGGGAGAAGCTTCCTATGTTTTAGGGATAAAACTCTATAGAGATAGACAAAGGAAGCTGATTGGGTTATCCCAATCAATGTACATGGATAATATCTTGGAACACTATAATTTTGGTAACTATAAGACAGCAAACATACCGTTCAGACATGAGATTCATCTTTCTAAGAAGATGAGTCCACAAACAGAAGATGAGAAGGTTAGAATGTCTAACCAACCTTATGATTCATGTTTCGGTAGAATAATGTATGTCATGTTATGTACAAGGCCTGATATCAGTTTCAGTGTTAGTGTAACTAGTCGATATCAGTCCAATCCAGGTAATGACCATTGGATGGCCATTAAACATATCCTGAAGTATCTTAAAGGTACTAAGGATAAGTTGATAATTTATGGAGGAAGTGAGCTGCAAGTTAAGAGGTATACGGATTCCGACTTCCAATCAGATATTGATGATAGAAAATTTACATTTGGATTCGTCTTTACCCTTAACGGAGGTGCAGTTTGCTAGAAGAGTTTCAAATAGGGGTCAATAATAGATTCCACCACAGAGGCGGAATATATTGCAGCTTCTAAGCTACAAAGGAAGCTGTCTTGATTAGGAACTTTATCACGAAATTGGGAGTTGTCCCAAGTATCGAGAATGCGATTCCGTTATACTGTGATAATACTGGAGCCATTGCGCAAGTAAAGGAACCGATGGCGCATCAGAAGTCTAAGCATGTGGAACATAAGTACCGCACCATTCAAGAGATTGTATCGCGAGGGGATACTGTCGTGTGTAAGGTACGGAGTGAAGATAATGTAGCAGACCTGCTGACGAGGGCCATACCTTCGAAGTTGTTTGATAAACACGTGGAGTCTATGGGTATTAGATAAAATCGATATTGGCACTAGAGCAAATGAGAGTTTTTGTTGGGGTTGGTGCTCAGAACGCCAATTCCCGTTTGTATTTCCTTGTAAATACTTATGTAAAAAATTTTATTATGAATAATACAAGCAGTTTTTATAATATAATATATCTTTTAATATGGTAAAGACGTAATAGACCTTAGGATGACTAGTCATGATACTGTTGCAAAAACGTCGCAACTGACATTGAGTTGTATCATGATGTTGTCATTCTCAAACAGTTCCTGGTCAAGGTTTACACTACTTGGTTAGTAAAGTAAACTCGTTGAGACCGGTATATGTCGTATACTGGAATATATGATTCCAATGGTTTCTCAATGAACCATGAGTCTTGGAGACTCGTAAAGACGTGTAGGTGTTTATAACGGATAAACATTAAACGACTCACCGAAGATTCTTAATGGATAGTACACCAATGTCAATAAGAATCTTCATGGGTTGAGTAGCTTTTCTGATTCTTAGACTTGAGATACCACTGTGGGCACAAGAGACATCTTCTACACTTAGCTGGCAGTCACGTCACCGATCTATTAAGATCAGACCTCCTTGTGTTCGTTGGGTGTAGATAGATCCTTAGGGTGTCCTGTGTGTGTCGAGATATGATCCTTCAGTTCTGTGTATAAAGCATAGGTAGTCCATTTATGATTAGCAATCAGATAAAAATCATGGGCCTGTGGTACATTTTAGAAGTCAGTTCTAAATGTTCTTTTTGAGATTGCTAATAAAGATATCGACGAGATAGTCTCTATAGAGATTTGACGTTTACATCTATATCTCTGGGATATATCCGGATACCTGTGACGGAGAAATTATACATTTTCCATGACCTCGACCTGTACGATTTAGTGAGATTATCCGTGATCGTCATAATTTATGGGTGGGTAAATTATGGACGCGAAATTGGATTTCGTGACGGATATGCCTAAACCTAAAGAGTCTCACTAATGAAATATACTCGTAGAGCACTAGGGAAATATTTATAAATAATATTGATTATTTATAAGTCGTTTAAAGGTTAAACGCAAAATACATGTGAAGGGACCTAATAATCATTTCCTAATTTTTGTGTATTTATATTTAATGATAGATTTTATCAAATACACATTAATTAAATGTCAAATTGAGATATTTGACTAATATCATAAATATATATATATATATATATATATATATATATATATATATATATATATATTTGATTTTTAATGTAAATATAACACATATATTTAATATATTTATATTTAAATAATTATTAAATTATTTAATTGTTAAATAATTAAATTAATTAAAGATATAAATATCTTAAATTTAGATATTTTATCAAATGACTTCAGTTGCTTTTGTTGACTTGATTGAAATATTCATTAAAGTTGTAATGATCATTTTATCAAGTTGTTAAAGCAACAAATTGAAGAATATCTAGATATTATTCTTATATTCAAATTCAGCCTTGTCTTATTTTTCTGAAGGTATATATTGTTTGTTTCATTTTAGGATTTCATAAGTTTCAAATACACAAAATAAACAAAAAAGAGAGTTGAGAGCAAAGTTGGAAGGCTAAAGGGAAAAGGCTTGAAAAAGCTTATTTTTGTAAGTCTTTCTTTAATGTCTTCAACATGAAATATGTTTCGAACATGCTTAGCCTCATTTTGTGATGCTTTGATGTTATCTCTACTCTTATAGTTAGTGTTTATATGTTTGAGAACTCTTATGAAAGATTGATGCATGTAAGTAAGCTTTAAATGGTTTAAGAGACTTACTTTTGATTTTTTGAAAATCAAAGTTGTCATTCTAGAGTTAGTAAGCCACTCATGGGTGACCTAAAATTTTTCTTGAGTTATTTCAAAATGGTGAGGCTTGTTTGGTGAAGTATTGAATGGATTAAAGTGTTGGATTTTAAAGATTTGGTTAAATTGGACAATGTCATAAAATTGAAAAATTAGGGTTCTTAACCCACTCCAAATTTGGGTCTTTTCATATATGTGATGTATTATGGAGTGTATATGATGCATGTAAAATTTTAGATTGATTGGATTTGATCTTGGCATGTTTTGAACTAAAGGGACCAAATTGTAATTAATTGAAAATTTTGGGTGGCTCACGACATTGGACCAAAAATTGGAGATTTGTGTGAAATCTGATTTTGATGCATTAGATGTGTTGAAAATTATTTTAGAAATAATTTAGAATCATCCAAAATTGTATTTGGCAACTTTTAGACTAAAAAGATCAATTTACAAGGTTTTTGGGTAATTCGATAATTACTAAGAAATTTGATCTCTTGTGTAATTTTTAAGAATTTGATAATTGTATAATTAAATAAATAAGTTTATTTAATTGATCCGAGAAAAATTTTGAAATCGGAAAATTTTGATTTTCCATTATTCCGCTGCGTTACGAGATTTCCGCCATAAAACCCTTTCAATATGTACTAGCTGCAATGTGACTGTGGTTGGCTTTGCCTCACCTATGCCCAACTGTTTGTAGATAGATAGGGGCATGAGATTTATACTTGCTCAAAAATCACATAGTGCCCTACCAAAATATCGATTCCCAATAGTGCATGGCATGGTAAAACTGCCAAGATCCTTCGGGTATAGAAGAAGCTTCTTCTGTATAATGACACTACACTTTTCTGTGAGTGCTACTATTTCAAAATCTCCCAACTTCATTTTCTTTGACATTATCTCCTTCATAAACTTCATATAGTTAGATATTTTAATGCATCTGCGAAGGGGATATTGATATGAATCTTCTTAAAAATGTCAAGAAACTTGGCAAACCGAGCATCTAATTTCTATTTTTGAAAACAATGAAGGGATGGCAAATATGTATTCGGGATGTGTGGTGGCTTATATGGAGGGACTACTTCATTATTCTCTTCTTTTGTTACTGTTTCCTCCTAAATATCGCTTCTTCTTT
This sequence comes from Zanthoxylum bungeanum, assembly GCA_019454045.1. NCBI lineage: Eukaryota > Viridiplantae > Streptophyta > Magnoliopsida > Sapindales > Rutaceae > Zanthoxylum > Zanthoxylum bungeanum. The sequence continues at coordinate 54,926 of SKCR01038164.1, read as the reverse complement.
TTTTACCGCCTAAGTCTTGAAAGGTATCTTTATTCTCTTTTCCGCTCTTGAGGGTTATGGCTTGACACTGCTCCTTAGGATTGACTTCAGTATTACTAGAAAATGTCCATTTCTATTGATTAGTCATAGAAGAAGCTATTTGCTCAATCTGCACCTCTAAGACTTCATTGTTGGCCCTATATTACCCATGTGTGTTTCAATATTGTTCAGCCTTGACTTATTCTTCTCAAACCTCTTTGAAGTTTTAGCAACAAAAATGCTCATGAGGTCTTCTAATGAAGGTTTCTGCTATGCTATTTGATTACTGAATCCATGATGGGGTTGTAAAGAATTCTCTTTGTTAGCATATGACAAGCTCTGATGAAAATAGTTAGGCATAAGATTGCCCTATAGTTTTTGAAGTTCTGATTGTTCACATATTGGATTGGCTCATATTTTTCGTCAGTAAAATCATTTTATTAGCAATAGCAGCTTTAATAGATGGTTGTCCCTGTTGATTGGTCAATGTTGCTAGGTAAGATGTGAGAGATGACACTTGAGCTGCAAGTACAACAATAGGATCCACCTCGTATATACCAGCCACCTTAGTCATAGTAGTGCGTTCACTTGGCCATTGGAAATTATTAATGGCCATCTCCTCCAATGGAGCATAGGTATCTTCAGAAGATTTCTTGAATAAGGATCCTCCAACAACTGCATCGACCATGGTCATACTTGGACCATTCAACTCATTATAGAATAACTGAATCTGAACCCATTCTTCGAAAGTATGTTGTGGGCATATACTAAGTATATCTTTAAAGCGCTCTCATGCCTCATACAGGTTCTCGGTATCCAACTGCTGAAATATACTTATTTCTGTTCTCAGTTGGGTTGATTTTGCTAGTGGAAATAACCTCACAAAAAATATTGTAGCCATTTCCTGCCATGTCATGATGCTCCCTATCAAGATAGATTGCAACCGACCCCTCGCATTGTCTCTTAAAGAGAATGGGAACAAGCGTAATCCTATGGTATCTTTAGTCACGCCATTCATCTTTATGGTGTCGGCCATCTCCAAGAACATCCTTAAATGCACATTGGGATCCTCTACAGCTGAACCCCAAAACTGATTCTTTTGCACCATGTTGATCAATGAAGCATTGATTGGTGGGTGCGTAATCCCATAATAGTTATCGTCTTTGACTGGCTTGAAGTGATCTCGGATTTACACTTGGCGTAGATTATTCTCTTTATTTTCAACCGCCGTTACTTCTTTTTCAAGTTTCATTTATTTCCTTAGTCTCATCGCCGTTCTTTTTTATTTCAGGATCAAACAGAAGCGAGTCGAGACTTATGGATCTCCGCATTCACTGGGGCAAAGAAAGATAGAAAATAATAAATAAATAAAAATAAAAATAAAATAAAATAAAACTTTAAACAAAAATAAATATAAAATAAAATAAAAATCTAAATGTGAATTAAATTAACAAACAATAAGCATTAAACGCAAAAAAAAATATATAAATAAACTGAAATAAAACTTCATGAGAATCAAATTGACCATCAATACATAGGTTCAAACATTGGCTACATCATCCTCTAGAACAATAGATTTAATTTATGATTAAAGATAAAAAAAAATGAAAACATGGTATTGAATCTAATAGAAATCATTAGAGTTTAAAGATAAAAAACTAGAAGTTTAAATCTGAATCGAATCCTTTCGTCTTCGAATGTTACCGTCTTCGTCTCCTATTGTCGATCTTCGATCTTTCTCTTTAGATATCTCTAAAAATATGTGTTTTTAGTCTTGAGTTATGTATTAGCCTCCTTGTTAGGGTTTTGGACGAGCTTATGTATTTATAGGAAAGTCTTGGAGTCCTTGTGCATATAAAACCCTAATATCTTATGTTTCTATATGTCTGCTGCAACGTCGTGACGTCGAAAAATGGCGTTGTAACATTGCTCCCTCATGATTTTTGTGTGTGACTCACTGAAGGGGCATCGCGACGCCTATGAGTGGTTTCGCGATGCCAGGCATAAACTCTGGCTTGCTGATTTCTGTATTTTCCGCCCTTCCAGCGTACTTCAGATGCATCCGTAGGGTCCCAAAATACGTCCAATTGCTCCAAGATCCATGTCTTAAAGCTTCCTACAAATAAAATATAAAAGAACTATAAAATATATTAAATAATATGAAACCTAACAAAATAGTAAGCTAAGAATGCAGGAATAAGTGGGTATAAATTGCACTTATCACACATGTTCAAAGAACGATGCACTTCTAGATTTTATTATCGTATTCTCATGGTCATTTGAAATTTTATATTTATGCATAAGAAATCGATAAGCACAATTGTCATGTGCGTAACTAATAAAAATACAACCAACTATCTTCGGTCCAATTTTCATCATCTTAGGTGGAGGAATAACCATTTTAGAAAGGCACCCCACACTTTCAAGTATTTGTAAGAATGTTATCAACACTTCCATAATTCATAAGGGTTTTTTACTATCTTTCTGGGGTACATTACCTAAAAGGTAACTAGTTGACAACGCAACTTCTCCCACATGTTCAATAGTAACCCAAAATGTATTAAAATTGTATTTTTCCAATGTATGATTTCTCTCATTTTTACTATCCCATTAGAGTTGGGCATCTTTTTTTTTGGAACAAATATACGTGACAGTATTTTGTACAATTATCAACAAGATAATTAATATTTTACTACCTCATTTGATTGAATCGCATAAATCACTATGCACTTGATCAATAGGTCCAGTGTACCTAACAGCTGTTTGAATTATCAACTTTGTTAGTTTTGTCTCAACATATGTCTCACACTTATATACAAAATCAATTTTTGAAAGTATGTATATGCTTCATATTAATTAATTTATATAAAGAATTAACATGTCCTAATCTAACATGCCACATATTAAAATACTAAAGCAAATCAGCAAAAGATATTTCTTATTCATCTTTGGAATAATATCTCATCAAATACAAATCTATTACCTACTTACTATCTATTTTTGAACAAAACTACAAGGTCTAACCACAAACACCATCTATAAACTATGTGTTGACGAGTGATTTTCATCCCAGGAGATAGTTTCGAGATAACCCTCCCGAGACAATCCTCCTTCAACCTTGAATTTATTTGGTTATGGGGAGACCAAAGGCAAATATAGCAACAGGTAAGGTGAACAAAAAAATCGACAAAGAGTATTTAATGTGGCTCGGCAGAGCAAGTCCAGCCTACGTCCACGGGTATAAAGTGAGGGGTTATATTGCCAAAATGGGCTCGACTGACCTGTTTACGGTCGGAACTGAAGAAAATCGAGTTGTTTGTTTGTGGGGTTTTTACAAGTAATCTTTTGTTCTTTTTACAAGATTTTGCTATTAATTTCGTTCCTTCCCCTACAAATGAAATTAACTCTCCTTTATATACTCAAGAAGTTACAACAATGTTCCCCTGCTTCCATGTCGACACCCACGTGAACTTCCAGTTGATTGACGGGTTCTCTGCCTCAAAACAGTCTTCACCGAAAGCAACCTGCCACCTGATGGCTTGTCAAATCACCAAGCTTCCACTACTGCCACACGCAATGTACTGTAGCCAGCCTGTAAAGTATTCCCAAACAGCGATAAATGCCAGAGGGAAAAGTCTAAACTGCCCCGGTCACATGTTGATCTTCCAGAGGTAAGAAGATATGCCGAACTGCCCGAACTGTTCTCGTCCTAGCCCAAAATATCCGAGCTCATCCACTTGTTCCAAGAGATAAAGTAAAACCAAACCAAGCTGCCGGTCTACTGTGGTCGGCCTCGCTTTGGTGCTATCGGTCTCTAAAACCTGCGCCATGCTGTGTCTGGTCGGCCAAATCTGGGAGACTGAGTCTGGGCTTTCTTTTGGGCTTGGGAACAAATCAAACCTTCTGAACATCGGACCCTCTAAAAGGGGAAAACCCATTTCTGCCCTGGCCGAACTGTTCAACTTCCTTGGCAACAAAAATCACCATCAACATCTATCCCCTAGTTCTCCGTTTCAACGAGTGTACAAGTTGGTGCCGGGAACTACAAAATCGAAGAGCTATGTCAGTTGGTAGTCGGTTCTAGGAAAAAAACATGAAACAACCTCGGTCTCAATCTTCTCGGTCAATGAAGATTCTGATGTCTTTTCAAACGACACTCCAACTTGAAGAAAATCCATCTTTTACCCTTCTGGTAACCGTCCCTTGAGAACTGCAAGCCATCACATCCTCTTAAATGCCCATCAAATCACCTTTAGGGTTAACCCGAGTGTGACACTTGTGGTCCTCCCGCCAAAAAACCAAAATGATCGATCACCCGCGAAGCAGTCGAAAAGTCTTCAATCCCAACCGTTCATCTCATTTTGAGCAGATGGAGGCCGAAGGCGACACGCGGCGCCTATCCGAAGACTCTCCCCAATCCGACAGCCAAAAATGTCCCGAACTGACTATAAGAGTGCAAGACAACACTTTTTTCTCTCTTTTACGAAAATCTGAATTCTAAAAGTACCAAAGCTTCCTCGTTCCTGAAACTAGCAATCTTCAAGCCCGACTTGATTCAACCACCAACACATCTACTCAAACCAAGTAAGTTTCAGCTCTACCTCTCTATTTCAGTTTCTATAATCTGTCATGACTATTCATGGCTTGCGAATGCTTGTTTACTTGCTATTGTCTATTCTTCGTTTCTTCTAGCATGCTTATCTTCTTGTTCTATGTTTGCAAAGCATATTTCGGGTAGGGTGTAGAGTGTATGATTTATGCGTTTTCGGGTTGAGGGATGGGTCGTGGGGTAAGATGCATGTGTCTTGGGGTTTTCTATACTTTTATGTTTGGTTTGGTGTTTTTAGGAAGAGACTTGCTGTTTGTGGCCATTGCAAGGATATTTAGAGACTGTAGGCTTAAGTTCTCGGAATTCAGAGTAGTTCTCGAGCCTGTGGTGCCTCAAACTAATCACTGACTGACCTTCTCATCTATGGCGATTGTCAGGAATGCCTGATCTCAAATCCTCTTCGGCCAAGCCCGTAAAACCTCAACCTTCTCGTGCTGAAGAATCCTCCTCCAGCTCGGGATCTCCCAGCCTATAGGAATTAGATACCACCCCAACCTCATATCAAGAAGAAAATGGCACTTACCACCACAGAATTCCATGAAAAGACCCTAAATCGGACGAGTTAGACTATTCTGCCTTGGACATGAATCGACCGTCCACCATCACGGAAGAGGCCTTAGGCATTCTCCGCCATCAGTGCGAAATCCCAATTGACATTGCTCTCGAGGTCTCTGGTTTGCTTTAGCACGCAAGCAGACCTGACTCCGGCTTGGTGTCTCTTCTTCCGTTTTTTTTCGAGTGCGGTCTTCGGCTGCACATTCAACCATATTTTTCTAGGATGCTAGCCAGGATGAAGATCGCCTCTTACCAGCTCAACTTGAACAGCTAGAGAATACTGGCCGGCTTATACGTGATTTGGTATAAGGCAGACATTGGATAACCGACCTTCAAGGAGCTAAAGAGGCTCTACAAACTGAAAGCCAACCCTCAATCCCATCACGGTTAGTACTACCTCTCCTCATACGTCGAAATCCTCGCCCTCATCAAGGACCTCCCCAAACCAACAAACACTTCAAGGACCCTTGGTTTTGGGCTGTAGGTGACTGGGGATGAGCTTGGCCAACGTGCTCGAATGAGACAGAGGGCCCAGATGTCTTCAGAGTGGGAGGTTAGGAATCAAACCCTTAGTTACTTTTCTCAACTTTTTTTAACAAAATACTAACTCACATACCATTCTTAGCATGTTGGAGGGATCCTCCCAATGTCACCCATGAAGTTTGAGCTAGGATTATGATGGCCCAAAACTTCACCGGTCACTGGAGAAAAGTAGTCAATGATGCGACCTTGGTGGAGTCGGCCTCATTCGGAGAGCACCCCTACAAGCCCCGGGGCGATTAGGTAACAACTCAAATGTGAATGAAGTTATCTAAATTCGGATATTGACCACATTTTTGCTTTGTTTGAAGGAATGTCAAAGCAAGTGAAATACCTTTAACGGCTTCGTGACACAGCCAAGAGGCCCTAGCCGGACGAGGCCAAAAGTTCTCGAAAGTAGTTGACCACTTCAATTCCCACGGAGGCCAAAGAAAAAACTAAACCGGTTGCTTGAGTAGTAGTATAGCCCATTTCTTCTCCAATAAGGGCGGCACCAAGTAAAACTATTCGACCTTCTTCTGGCTCCTCCAGGCCTTCGAGTAAACGCCGCCGCCTGCTCGGAGATAAGGTGGTAAAGCTTCCAGCGGAGGAGGAAGAAGAGCAACCCCTGTTCCGCATATCCACTGCTCTGAGGGAGGGGCGGAGCTTCTGATGCTCCTCTCAGTATCGAAAAGGGAATGGTTACGCTAGAGGTGAACGACCTTAGTGAGAAGGTCCGAGATGCAACTTCTCATCTTGTGCTGGTGTTCAAAGTATTAGCATATGCAGTTCCCATCGAACAAATCCCAAAGTTTGAGGACCTATCCCTCGTGGCGGTGATTATCGGGTTCACGACCCCGATAGCCGAGGTAAACGTGCACCCTCATTTCCGTTCCATGTTTTTACTTTGTTAATTTCTGACTTTTTCTCCCTTTTTTGCAGGCAACCTACATAATGGCCCGAAATCAGGACCTACTCCTGAGTCTTTTGTCCGAGGGGGGCCAGGTACAGAGGCTTCAAAGCCAAAATTCAGAGCGGTAGGCCGAGATGGCCAAAAAAGATGAGGTAATCAAAACTCTCGAGCAGACCACGACCGAAGCCCTTTCATTGAATGAATCTCTCTACAATGCCTATGCTTTTTACAAGAAGAATATGAAGACTGCCCAAGAGGAAAACAAATGCCTGAGGTGGGATGTGTCGAGTTTTGAATCCAAACTCAATGTGATGACCAAGGAGATGGATCAAGCCCGGGAGGCACTGACAAAGAGAGAGGCCGAACTGGAGGACGAAATGGAGAGAACCAGGCTCAAGAGGATCGGTGAATGTGCTCAAATTATTGTGATTGTGATGCCTAAGATTGATATAGGGCACATCCATATTGTCATCCGGTTCTACAAATGGGAGCTCTCATAGGAAGAGTTCTGTAAACTGTGTCTTCCCTTCAGAGAAGATTTATGATCCTGAGCCCCTTTCTACCGTTCTCATGTCCCCGGTCGCTGAGGAGATCCAGCCTGAGGCATCTCCCATTGTCTCTGAAGCCAAAATTCCTGAAGCATAAGTTGTCGAAGCCCCTCTTGCTGCCCAGACTGAAACTGAGGTCCCTCCCACCGAGCCTGTGCCTGAAATCCTGCCACCCGAACCCGGCCAAGATGAAGTAGGTGCCCCTTTGCGAGCTGATGAGTGATGGTGACCCTGAGGGGGCCCTTTATACTAAAACGATATATTTTTTTTTTTGTAATAACAATACACAACTTCTTCATGCTATATATTCTGAATGCCTCATTTACTTTCATGTCTTCAATACTTAACTGAATTTCTGATTTCTAGTCACTATCTTGCTTTTCTGATTATGAATGTGAGTAGAAATCTTAAATACTTAGTGTGATACATAAATATATGTACTGATGTGCAGAATCTGCTATGAGTAGGATACTGACTTCATATGAGATTATTCTACGAATCGGAAACGAGACGAAAGTCGTTGTTTTAACCGTAGATAACTAAGATTAGGAACTACCCTTTGTGTGTGTACTTAAATTATGAAACTATTATAATGTAACTAGTTTGACTAGAAATATTATCTCTATATCGAGTATAACTCGTTGCGAGTATACCTTTATATTCTAGAACACTAAAGTGTTTTATTATATAAAGATGATATTAAGATAAACACATTAAATGTGAATAATAGTATTTATATTTTGAATATAAATAAATCTCAAACATATAACTTGACAAACAAGTAGCTCAAACAAATTTGATCAGATGAGACTTATTTATGGCAGTGTTGTCTGTGACACATTAAACAAGACTCGTATATCCGCACTTTCGAAGAGTGGATACTGGGACAAATTTGATCCTATTTAAATAAAGTCTACGAATCTAGTTTGATGGGCAAAGTGCCTAAAATACATTTTACTTGGTAAAAGTGTAAGTGCCACTGATCTGTTAGCCCTCGTTCATAGTCACGTAAGTGGGCCCATGTCTAGCTAGGCTAGATGTGGATATGAATATTTCGTGACCTTTATGGATGTTGCATCTCATTATGGTTATGTGTTTCTAATGAAACACAAATCAAAAACTTTTAGAGTTTCGACACGAAATAGACGGAAAGATCGGCTAAAGTATTAAAACATCACGGTTTGACCATGATGAAAATACTTAAGCAATAAGTTTCTAATATACTTGAAAGAGTATAGTATTCTTTCAATGAGGACTCCTCCCGAAACACGTCAGTTTAACGGTGTGTCCGAACAGAGAAACCGAATTTTGTTAGACATGATAAGGTTAATCATGAGTCGCTCTGAGCTACAATTTCCTTCAACGGATAAGCATTAACAGTGCATACTTATTTTGAATAAGGTTCCATGAAATCTGTTTGACAGACTTCATATTAGATATGAACATGAAATAAATTGGGTTTTCTCACTCCTGTAGATTTGGGTATGTTAGGCATACGTTTGGATGATACCAAACTAGAACCCAAATTGGATAAGTGCCTAATTTTAGGTTATCCTAGGGAAACCAAAGTATAGTACTTATACAACTCACTAGAGAACAATGTTATTGTTGCTCACCATGCGATTTTCCTAAGAGGAAAACCGATATGCAGTGGTAAGTGAGAGGATAGTAAAACTCGATGCAAATCGGAGTAATATTGTTCAAGGCATCAAGTCCTTAATGGAACACAAACAGTTCATCAAGGATGAAACTGTACCAGTAATCTTCGAATACACAAGAACCACATAGGTCGGAGAGAGTCAGAAGACAACATGGGGTATGGGTTTCTGATCTCACCTCATAAAGATGTCAATCTTATTGAAGACAAACCGACTACGTATGAGGAAGTGATACAAGGTATCGACTCCCTATTATGGCAAAGTGTCATGATGTCTGAAATGGATTCCATGTATATCAACTATGTTTGGACACTAGTTGATGTACCGCAAGGCATTATGCCTATTGGTACTATATAAGTCTTCAAGGAAGATGGATGGCAACATACCCACGTACTAAGCTAGGCTTGTAGCGAAAAGGTATCGTTATCAACATTGTGTCGATTACGGCGAAACCTTTTACCTGTTACCACGGTAAATCCATTTAGATAATGCTTGCTGATGTTTGATTTATGAAATGTGACAGCTGAATGCCAAAACTGCTTTCCTTAACGGAAACCTTTTGGAGGATGTTTACAACATCCTGACGGTTTTATCGTACCAAAACTAGCAAACAAGGTTTGCAGGTTATTCGATCCATGTTTGGATTGAAGTAAGCATTAGGTTCTTGGAACTATCGTTTTAATGTAATCATAATGGTGTATGATTTGATTTAAAACGAAAATGATTCTTGTGTATATAATGAGGTTAGTGGAGTGCATTGAAAGTGATTGTCCTAAATAATGATGATATGTCATTTCTTGGAAATGATATTCCCATAAAATAATCGGTGAAAGCTTGGCTTTCGAGAAAATTCTCTGAAGAATTCTTGGGAGAAACAACCTTTATTCTAGGAATAAAGATCTACTGGGATAAATTTAAAGTTGTTAAAACTCTTCGAGAACTCGTACATTGAAAAATGTACGTGACCTGGTGCCTCATACGCTTTGAGCATATAGAGTCACAAACAGGACAATCCAAGTGATAGTCACTGGATTGATATTAAGAACATCCGTTAGTATCTTAGAGAACTAAGGATGATGTCTTAAACTATGAAGAATGAGAACTTGAAGTGACTTGGATCACTACTGCAAGTTTCCTAACCAATAAAAACAACGGTACTATACAGTTTGAATAACGGAACAGTGAGCTGGAAATCTTCCAAGCAAGATACTGTTACCGAATAAACAATAAATGCGGGTAATTGCTGCAGTTGAGGCAGCAATAGAAGCCATTTGGGTCAATAACAAATCTAATTAGATTAGATATAGTTCTGTTGGCAGTTGAGCTAGGCTTCAGCGCAGGCTAAAGAATTAATGGTCTCATCAGCGATCCAGATATATACTTCGACTATTCATCTGATTCGTTCGGATCATACATCGTGGCGATGTGATGATTGAATAAATCACATCAGACGATAATCATGCAAATCCGCTAACGAAAGCATTTCCTCAGCAGTTTGAGCGAACCGTACATAGTTCGGGTGTAAGACACTCGAGTGACTGGTTATAGGCCAAGTGGGAGATTGTTGGACAGTTATGACCCATAGCGTCACTATTTGTATAGATCATGGTGTTGTTATACAAATAACTATGTGACAAAGGAGATTGCTCTCTTATCATTTGTGATTAAATCACCTAGATGTATAAATGATAGGAGGTCCATATGATTAGTTCCTGGATTGAGATGATATGAGACAGTATCAGTCCATGAATGTTTAATCATTAAACATCCCTAGTCATAGTAAAAGACTAGTATTACTCTTGTGCGCGTTGTGAGCGCACAATAACATAGTTCTCATATATTTGGGTATTGGATACTCATACAAGTGTGATAAGAGATTGTGTTTACCGATGGTACGACAAACAGCTTCGCTCTGGATAGACCCCCTCGGAATTCCATTGGTAGTATGACTATGTGTCTATGGAAGTCCGACATCAGGGTAGGTGTATTTGGTCTTAACCTGAGACTTGCACCGCTAATACTTGTGACAATCAATATGCTTTGGTTTTGGTCATCCAGGGCTTTAACATGTTCTGTGTACGCCTCTGCTGAGTATATTGAGAATCGTAGTGTATTGGGTGTGATGTCAAGAAGAAAGTATCACTCCAGTCATAGTGGAGATGATGTCACGTATGATACGGTACTAGTACTCTTAAGTACTGCAGTCATCGGGAAATTATGACTAGGTCATGTATATCCGATTATAGAGACTAGTTACCAGACATCTGACATGTGCTTCGTACGGGGCAGACACAATTCCAGCCCCAGGCCTAGCACGTGACATCCGATACTGGATCAACATACACGATACTACGTATATTATGCCTGATATAGATCGCTTATTCCTGTAAGCATGTTTCTGGAGAATTGGATAGGCATGACGCTTTGCTAGAAGCCAACCTTGTCTTGTAAATTGGTAAAACGTAGTACTTGGTACATACGTGTTCGGATAGTCCGACGACCGAATTTACTGCCAACATATCCAGGGATCTCATGGATCACTTCCCGAAGATTCACTGATGACGTATGACTCGCACTTTATTAATCTGGGATTAATTAAAAGAGAGAGAAAATTAATCTAGGATTAATTGCGGAGATATTTTATCTAGGATAAAATATCATTTAAAGAGAGAGAACGATTAATTTGGAATTAATCGATAAAATAATATATTCGATATATTATGCGAAATTGGATTTCGACGCGGAATTAAAATTAGATTTTAATTCGGGCGAACGAGTTAATTTAGAATTAATTCGGGCGAACGAGTTAATTTAGAATTAATTCGTTAGCGATGTGAATAGTAATTATGTTAGGCAATATTATTTAATTAAATTAGATTTAATTACGACGCAACGGAAAATTCATTAATTTGGAATTAGCTAACCCGAGCCCGGGATTATTTGTGAGCGCATTCGCATTTTAAATTCGAGTGCGACACGCAAGTCAAATCAATCGTCAAATCATTAGTCACTTCAAGCGTCAAATCATTAGTCACTTTGAGTGATGTGACTACTTGTCACTTGATTGATTGAGTGATGTGATTTGTTTGGTTGGTGAATGAGTGTGGGGCACTCAAGATTGTTGCATTTCATTAGTTTGACTTTTGAAAGCAAAAGTGTGTATATGATTTTGATAAAATCAATTACCAATTTTTAGACAACAACCTAACACACTTTTTCTTCTCTCTTTCCCAAAGTGGGCTGTTTCTTCTCTCTTCTGTTTGCTCACTGTCGAGAATAGAGAGCATGAAATGATGATTTTGTTGCAAAATCAAGGTGCTAGCACACATCCGGAGTCGTCCGTATGTGATAGGGAAACCCACCTGTGTGCATGGAATGATTAAACAAGAAAGCTTGGAGCTTGATTCACCATCCATGGCCGAATATGGAGACCCAAAAACTGCAGTTTGCCGTGAGCTTCATGGACTCATCAAAGGGCTTAAAAATTTTTTGTCTTCACCGCATCGCTCAAGCAATCATTGTGAGTATTCCGCGACTTCCTCGATTGTATTCACATGTGTTTTTATGCTTTAATCAATCCTCGGGACTTAGAGATTTCCCAATACATAACAGACTCGACGGAACGAATCTAGCCTGAACTGGTGGAACATAACAGACTCGGCGGATCAAATCCAGCCCCGAGCTGGGGGAACATATGAGACTTAATCATGAAGGAAAGAATTTCAACCTCTGATGCTCTGCGGATCCGGGCGTGGGTGTCCCCTTACTGGAAATCAACAAAAATAAAGATGAGAATAAAAAAAAGGTTAGCACAATGGAGGTGACTTAGCACATACTCCACGAAGACCAAAAAGATAAAACTCGGGTGCCCCAAGACAGCGTCCTGCCTGGTGCCTCTCAAAATATAATTATGAACCTTACAATTCAACATCTCGACTAATTGGACTACAAATCGGTGAGCGGCCGAGACCCTGAGGGCAGAAACTTCCTCATGTTGCGCAACTCTGAAGTCTGCAAGCATAATGAGGGCAAAAATATCCCCCTGCCATGCTTCTTATAATCAGAGGCGGTTTGGAAGATACCCCACGGGGAAAGAAGACACCCCGCGTGCGCCATCCCTTGGTGGTTCTCAACGGGACTCACCAGCCGACTCGCAGGGGAAGAAACCTCACTAGGTCTGGTTTACCCGAGACCACAATGGTCATTGGGGCCTTTTGGTCGACCACATGCCACGTGCTCTAGTGGTTCTCAACGGGATTCACCAACCAACTAATAGGGGAAAAAACCTCCACGAGTCCTGTTTACCCGAGCTATTCCCCAAAGATGTGAGTCATAGGTAGTAACGCTCCAGCCTTGGGGGTTTGATAATGACACCTGGGATTGGCGTTCCGCGAGGGGTTCATGCTTTTCCACATGCACTTCATCCCTTGATGTGTTCTGGATCCTCAAAGGTGAAAGGAGCTAGGTCAGAACACTTCCACCCGGGGGTTTGATAATGACACTCGGGTTTGGCGTGCCACGAGCTTAGTGCCCTTTCCAACTACCGATCACTCATTCGCATCAAACACATCCCAAGAATATTGAAAATAACTTTCATAATCGATTAATAAACAAGTAAAATAGACAAGTTTCTTAATTTAAAAGAGAGTTTTATTCATATTCAATGGATTTACTGTATTTCTTACAACTCTTTACGGGTCATTTTAAGAGAGGTTTTTACAATCATTCTGAACTTGCTTCGAGACCATGTCGACAGAATTCCTTTACGCCGAACACTCTATAAGCATCTCTAGACAACTCTGGAGCTCGATCAAGAACCTGCAACCACTTGTGGTTCCCCCTCAATTTTTCCTCTCATCCTCTCATTTAGAGACGCCACCGCGCTGAACGGAGGGGCCCTAATGGACACTGATCGTGTGCCCTCAGCCTACTAGTTCCCTGGCCGATCCTTGAGCATTATCTCCCTCGTGGAACTAAGGACCTGGCGGGCTGAGCAAGTGTAACACCTTCTCCCAGAGGAACTTGTTCAGCCGCGATCGACGGTTGGCAGACATCACCCATCCACTTCATTATATTTTATTCTATAACTCAGTCCTAATGGGTGACCGTTGGACAATCTTTTTACATTCCATTCTACAACTCAATAGGGGGATCTGCTGCTGTCTCAATTCCTAATGCAGTCTTCCTTCATCTTCGCCACTATTGTCAATCTTCCTTCCCTTTGCGAACCATTCTCTCTCCCCCTTCTGACCAACTTTCCCTCGTTCATTTTTCCTTTCGTCCAGTCTTTCTTTCCCAAACCACTCTGCTGCTGAAATCTCCAACGACCCATGGCTTCTGCCTTCCGCCATCATCTTATTACTCAAGTTTCTTTTCTTTCAATCCCCACAGACGGTGCCAACTGTTGATCGGTGATTTTCATCCCATGGGGTAGTTTCGAGATAACCCTCCCGAGATAATCCTCCTTCAACCTTGAATTTGTTTGGTTATGGGGAGACCAAAGGTAAAAATAGCGAAAGACAAGATAAATACAAAATCGACAAATAGTATTTAACGTGGTTCGACAGAGCAAGTCCAGCCTACGTCCATGGGCACAAAGTGAGTGGTTGCTTTATATTGCTAAAACGGGCTCGGCCGACCTGTTTGTGGTCTGAACTGAAGAAAACCGAGTGTTTTATTTGTGGTATTTTTACCAGTAATCTTCTCTTCTGTTTACAAGATTTTCTATTAATTTTTTTATTTCCCCTACAAATGAAATTAACTCTCCTTTATATACTCAAGGAGTTACAACATTGTTCCTCTGCTTGCATGTCGTCACCCACATGAACTTCCGGTTGATTGATGGGTTCTCTGCCTCAAAACTGTCTTCACTGAAAGCAAATCTGCCACCTGATGGCTTGTCAAATCACTCTGCTTTCTCTATTGCCCCACGCAATGTACTATAGCCAGCCTATAAAGTATTCCTAAATAGCGGTGTATGCCAGAGGGAAAAGTCCAAACTGCCTCAGTCACACGTCGGTCTTCCAGAGGTCGGAAAGACGATCTGTCGAACTACCCGAACTATTCTCGTCATCCGCTTGTTCCAGGAGATAAAGTAAAACCAAACCGAGCTGCCGGTCTACTGTGATTGGCCTCGGCTCTGGTGTTGTCGGTATCTGAAACCTTTACCATGTTGTGTTCTCTGGTCGGCCAAATCTGGAAGACTGAGTCCGAATTTTTTCCGGACTGAGGAACAAATCAAACCTTCTGAACACCTGACCCTATAAAAGGGGAAAACTCATTTCTGCCCTTGCCGAACTGTTCAACTACCTTGGCCACAAAAATCACCATCAACACCATGCCTATTCAGAAAGCGATCTCGACACAAAATTTTTCTCAATTTCTAATATAAACAAACCATTGTTCAATGTCAATTTCTATCCGGAAGTCATTTTCATAATCACTTTTCCTTGTTCTTTTGTTTTTGAAATAGTTGAATTAACCATAAAAAAATTTCTCAATTTCTAGTGGGTTAAAAGAAAATAAACAACCTCTTGTGTTAACACACATTTCTAGTAGCTCTAGTATCAATCCATCAGTCTTTTGAATTTTGAGATTTCTATATCTACTACAAAAAAGTTTATGACATAAACATATTTAGTGATGTATTCTACCATGATGACATATTGAGTTCATTTCTATTTCGGTAATATACATCATGGTGTATTGTGTCTCATTTTCATTATTTTGATTTTTTATACACTCTTCAAGTTTATAAAATCCCATCTGCTATGAAACTTTCATGTCATAATTTTGACAAACTATATTAAGTTAATTCATTCACAAATAAATTAATATATCTATGATTCAATAAAATAAACGATTTTATTTATATTAGCTTAAATTGAAATTTAGCTTTCACATCACTTGACAAAACTAAATCTTTTCAATAACCAAATTCATTGGTATTTTCTTATTTGACATATTCTCTCAGTTCCCAGGCAAGCCACTCTTAAAGGGCTTCTCTAATAGGACATTCTTTCATATAATATTGTCTTTGGCATATGTAACATCCTACATTGGCTAAACCTAACTGTTAATCATCATTGGTTTCATTATTTTGTTGTCCAAAATGAGTCTTGTATATCTCATACAATTCTTGCAATCTTCTAAGATACGAGCATATTGTACCACCATGATTGCCTTAGCACACACAACATTGTGTCACTTGACTCAAATATAAAGATTTAGTGTGAAGAGCCTTTAGCTTAGCCATATTTTTAATGAGCATCCCGACATCACAGTGCAATCTTGCTTTCTCCATTGTCATGTTTGTGTCGTGCTTACACACCAGATTACTCAGCTCAGTAGTCTTGGTTTTTAATTCGGTAACTTTCTTTGCAACACTTTCGCACACATAATATGACATATTGTCATCTTCTACCTCAAGTCAACAACCATTCTGACCATAATCAAGACAAAACCTTGATTGTGCTGAATCTAGGCATTCTGGATATGTTTTAAGATTGTTACCAAAATCAGAATGCCTAGCTACCATAAATACAACACGTAAATTTAAAATTAGTAAATTACAAAATATGAAAGTTTGAAACCATAAGCAGTATAAATGAATTAAAAATCAAGTCATGTGTTGAGTGCTTAGGATTAATCAGTATCTGTTTATCAGGATAAAACATAAACGGATAGTTTTAGAGCATCGTCAAACTATCAGAGCGAACTTCTATAGTGTTTGAACTTGATCAGTAAATAACTGCAGCAACAACTAACACAAACATAAAATTATGAACATACGGTGAATACCACTATAGAATAACCAATACAGAAAAAACTATGAATAGATAAAGAATGTGACTATTGAGTGATGACGAGAGACAGATAAAACTGGAACAATAAAACTGAAAATTATCTCTACAATGTCACGTCTATATATGTAGATAACACTAGTTTTTTTAAATTTTATAGACCAAAAGGACCTTCCTTTTTTCACTATATTAAGGGAGCTGTTACAATTATTTAATTCAATAATTAAATAATATAATTGAATTGACTTCTATTTTATATCTTACCATTATGTAACTTATGTCTCTTTGTATTTTTAACAGTTAGCAGCTGAAGAGAAACGAAAATTAAAGTCGAAATAGCAAAATGTGGCTAACCCGGGCTTGGCTTAATTTGGGCCACATTCGTGTACGCAATTATATAAAGAGAGCCTCTATTCATAAGTTCTTACAATTATATAAACAATAACTAAATATAAACTCTTGTAAGCTTTAGTTATTTTTAAATGAGTGATAACTTTAATTTCCTTTGTTTTTCATTCTCAATTGTGCACTTTGTGAGACAAATTTTCATTCATCTAAGTATCATTTTAAGCGTATTAATATACCATTTCGAAGTACCAACGAAGGATCATCCGAATTGTTTTATAATCTCATCATTTCCATGAATGGATCTTACTTAAAATTGTGCCTCAAAATTGGAAAAAATTAATATTTTTCCAAAGCTTTCCAACAGAAAAACAATTCATTAAAATCTTTGTTAGTATGGATGGTTCAAAATAATCCATAATTTAGCATAATTCATATATTATATAAAAAAATTTCGGATATAATTAATTAAAATCTTAATTAAATATACTCATCCCTAAGTGATGAAGATTTTATAAACATATAGAATTTATATTCATTTTGCACTTGTATGTAAGAATTTGGTCGAGCAAATTTTAAATAAAAAATTTATAATTAAAATTTTAATTTAGTTTCCTCTCGCCCATACATTAAAAAATGGAAAATTATCAATTTTCCATTTAAATAATAACTTAAGTGCAGTCAATCACCAAGATTTTTGAAATATTCAGATTTCATTCGAATATCAAATAACATTCATTTTTTTAATATTCTATTTTCATGTTTAATATCCAAAATTTCATATTAATGTTAGTTGGGCAATAATATTATCATTTTCAAGTTTAATATCATATTTTTATGTTTAATATGTAAAATTTATGGTTAATACTAAATAATTTCAGGTTAATACTGTTTTTACATGATTGTTGTTCAATTTTCATGTTTAATATCCAAATTTTCATGTTAATAATATTTTTTTCATTGGGTGATAGTTTCAGATCAAATCTTTGTCTGTAGTGTAAAAGACATAATTCATGTTCATTGTCCAATATTTTCACATTTAGTTCCGAATATTCATGTGATCTTTTTTTTAATATATTAAAAATTCAACACAAATCCGATGGCTGGGATTACTCCGTCATTGAAGCTGCTCCCTAAAATTGAAGGAAACAATGGAATTGAACACCCCAAAAAAAAAATATGATTGAGACAAGAAGAAATTAAAATTAAAATTTAGTCAAAAAAAAAAAAAAAAAAAGATTCATCCAGCAAAGTCGACTCAAGATTTAGCCGACACGTTCTCAATCCATGTTTATATATTATCTTGTGATAAACTTTGTTCAACAAAATCTTATCCAACACATTTTAAATACCTTTTTTTCTCGTGGAAGCTTCATCTTGTTTAATTTCTTGGTTATTGGTCTCACGAAAATTTTCATTTATGGGTCCAAAAGCAACCATTTGGATATTAATATTGTTGATTTAGCCGAAATTTTTTATTCATATTGTTTTATATTAAGAGTTTACAACCAATTATAATTTCTCAAGGAGTGAAACTCTTGACATTGAAAGAAAGATAAAGTTAACGTTATAAAAAAATAATATTCCCAAAGATTTGGAAAAATATATATTGTGGGAGTAAATTTCATTTTTTTTTGGAAAGTAAATAAATTCAATGTTTATTGTTCACTCGCAAAGACTAATCCGATCAAAACTACTAAAGAGTATGTGAAATAAATTCTTAATCTCAGCTTCAAATATAATTATCTTATAAAATAGTTATCAAGCTAAACTTTGGATATAAAAATTTAACGTCGCTCTCAGGCTCAATTTGATGGAGCGTTTTGCTAGCGAGCTAGTATTACAATACTTTACTAAACGTGTTGTTTAATGTTAGCGTTAATGCTCACAAAATCATAATCTCAAGACATGAGATTGTTTTTTGATACTAACTTATAATCTAACGTTTGTTCCAAATTAAGCTTATAAGCTACTTTATACTCTCTACCAAATTTTACAAGCGAAAATGATTAAACTGTGGACATTCGTGCTTCAACTTAAGTATTTTGCTAAAAGTTTGTTGATCGTGGTTTTTGTATAGCATGCAAGTGTACATATCGTAAAAATAGTATAAAAATATCAATCATACGAGAATTAATATTAATGTCTAACACTAAAATTTTACCAACCATAACTTTATTTAAACCAATGATTTTGAAGAAACATGTATTGGACTAATAAACTAAAATAAAAGAAATGTAAATTAGATAATCGAAAGTAGTAAGGTAAAAAGAACATATGATTACAACTTTCCCAAAATATTCCCTTAAATTTTTCTCATCTTTTTATAATTTATCAATTATAAAGAATTATTAACCTAAAATACGAAATTATTTACAAGCATATTCCGAGGGTCGAGTAGAAATGTCTAACTTAGTTCAATTACCTATATTCTTATGATACGATCACTTTCTAACTATGGCTACGCATGCCCTACAAATATATTCTTATCCTGCACAGAAATTGATTCTATGAATACGATCATGCGTTATCAATTCTCAAAGCTAAACCAAAATTTCTTTTTTCCTAGTTCTTTATTGGTGATCAAGCAACGAAACACATTAAGTAAAGAGAATGGTAAATAATCCACATACAAAATCACAAATCAATAATTTAAAGATTCAATTAATAAAAGTTCATATTGGGATACATTGCAACATAGAACAAGATCTAGTTCATGATGAAGAAGAATAAAAAATCATCATGGTATTCAACATAATAAATAGCAAAGAATTAATAAAGAAAATAAATCATGAAGCTTGTCAATCTTCAATCTCCAAATTTTTCAATCTTCTCTTCTTAATTCTAGGGTTGAACATAATTTCAGTTCAAATCGCAACCCGAACCGAACCGCACTGACTCAAATTGAACCACACGGTTTGGAAAAAATATTGAAAATGATTTCAGGTCAGTCTAAACCGAACCGTAAATTTTGGGTCGGTGTGTATTTTGACCCAAACCGCGACCTAAACAGCACAAATCACAAATTGTGACCCGAACAGCCTTAACCGCTGACCCGCATTTAAATTAGACATTATTTTTCTTCTTCTTTAACCATGAAATTTAAGATATTTAATGATCACATGAAAATATGCAAAGTATAAATGAAAATTATGTATTTTTTCTCTTCAGTTATTATGTGAAAAAACACACAAAATTTTCTTTAAAAAATTTCTAATCCAACAGCCGACCCGAACTGCCCAAACCATCGAACCACCGACCCAAACCGCTGCGGTTTTCCTTATCAAATTTTCGGTTTCGGTTTCTAATTTCTCAACCGCCAACCCTCGCGGTTTGAAGTATAAAATTAAAAAACCGACCAGAACAGCACCGCGAACACCCATACTTAATTCTTCTTGGATCTTCTTTTTCTTGATTGTTCTTTAATTGTGGCTGTGTTTGGTGAGTGTTTTGGCCTCAAAAGATGCTTATTTTCCTCTCCAAAAAATGTATGTGAAGTAACCCTAAATGTTCCCCATTTATAGATATCTTAAAAGCCAAGTTTCCTATTTAGTTTTGGAGTCTTCCGCATCAATGTCGCGATATTTAGGTCTCAATGTCGTGATATTGTCTGATGTCGCAATATTGGGTTACTAGATATCGCGACATTGAGTTAAATGTAATCTCTGACTTAGAATGATCCTAATATTGAGTCACTTAATGTCTCGATGTTACATCACTTTCAGTTCCAAGCTAGATCTTGGCCATGATGAGTTCCGATTAAGTTTTCGATGTAAACTACAAAGTTGTATATAATTGAATTTTTTTTCCAACGCAACTTAAACCTTCTCAATTAAAAATCGTATACAAAAGGCCAAAATACTAAAGGCTACATAAATTAGAAAAGTCACTGGTGTAAATCAAGAATTTCAGATTTTTCACTCTATTTTGCTCGGTTCTTCATATAATGCATCTTAAATAATAAAATAATGAATATTTGTGTATTTGACACATTCAAGAACATAATTTAAAAAGAATTAATAATAAGTACATTTAAAAATGTATATTATAGGCACTTATTATTTATGATCAATTCGAGTAATGATACGACTGTAATTTTTTTTTTTAATATTACCATCTGATTGTTATTAAAACATTGATTAAATTAAAACACAAATAATAAAAATAAATCCAGAACACCCGAACCGTAGACTTCGTAAGAGCAAACTATTATTTTGCTCCATGACAACTCGAAAATGAAACCTAATATTTTGTGTTCAGACGAACATATGTCGTCTTTGAAAATGAATCTTCGAAACACCATTAAACGCATAGCTTGATTTAAATAACTAATAAATTTATTTATTATAATAGATAGGTCACGGACCTCACTAAGGATATCAGAATCATCAAGGGATGGGATAAGTGAAATATGGTACCTTATCGTGTTGAGGTGGAACAATAACCTATCTTAGAAAATTCGATTCTTGAATTTTTAAAACGAAGCTACCTTATTTAAATAGGGTATCATACTATGATCTGTATGTGTTGTAAATCGATTTTATAACATGGTTAATTCAATCAAATCGTTACTACCAAATATGCAATCAAACATAACACAAAAATTTGAAAAAACTTTGACTATGATGATTAAACTGAAACCAAGTCGAGTTGCATATGTCCTTAAGAACTTATTAGCCTCGCCTCGGTGCTATACGGATAATTTTGTGGCTAACGTTCTCCCAAGATTACTTAAATACTTCTTGTAGAAATGACACTCTTTCCACAAGAACTTGAACAAGGAAAACAGATGAATCTCTCTTGACTATGAACTTGACTCTCTAACTTTAATGAAATATTGGAATCTTTTCTGTATCTTCTAGAATAAATCCAAGGCCTCCTTTATATAGGCATGGAAATGTGCCTTTGAGGGCACCCATTAGCATAAGGTGTAACCCTCTTAAGGGTTATACCATTTCCTAATGCCTTTAAAGGCCTAGAGATATATCATTTGAATTTAGAGGATATGTCCATTCACATTTGTGTCTTTCCCACAAGGCACTTTTAAGGGACATATCTCTCCTACATATAAACTATATATTTAGAGAAGTTACAACAATCCTCCACAATTCTCTAAATATCAATGCAGATACTTGAGCCATGAAATAAAGTTACATGGAAATAGGTAGCTTTCACATTGAACCTTTCCTATGGAATGACAATCGGATTTACTTGGCGAACCAGTGACCCATAGCCTTAAACTGTTCCGCCGTTAGTGTAAACCAAGACAATTGTCAACACACAACTTTACTTCGATCATTTCCCGTTATACAGTTGTGTTCTTTTCGGCCATGAACATTGGTCCTGGATTCATCAAGAACTTTAGGGAAGTCAGCTTGTACAATCCCATGGAAGTGGTCTCACTTGTTACTTGAAAATAAGTGATCTACTATAAAGAGGTAATCTGCATTTACCACCATTAGGACTCTTCTCATAATATAGTGATCATTAAAAGCATTAGCTTATCTTAGTCTTGACAGACAGCACTCTGCGTCATTATCGGAATGAGAAAGAGTATAAAACTCTACAGTGCTTGTTTTGAATTGCACAAAGTTTCAGTTGTCCCTTTTGAACCTAGATCTTGGGATCTCTGGTCAGCTAGGTTGGGTTTCCACAGTGACAATTATTAATTTATATGCTTCAAGCCCATTCCCATCGATGACTCATCAACATGCTCTCTAGGTAAACTTTTAGTAAGTGGATCTGCTAGGTTTTCCTTCGACTTCACATAATCGAACGATATTATGCCACTGGAGAGCAGTTGTCGTATGGTATTATGTCTCTGACGTATGTGTCGAGACTTACCATTATACATTATATTTTGGGCTCTCCCAATAGCCGATTGACTATCACAATGTATGCTTATCCTGACACTGGTTTGGGATAATTTGGAATATCATTTATGAAATTTTGAAGCCATTCATCTTCTTCCGCTATTTTATCTAATGCTATGAACTCTGATTCCATAGTAGACTGGGCAATACATGTTTACCTCGAGGATTTCCATGACACGGCTGCACCACTAAGTGTGAAAATAAATCCACTTGTAGATTTGGAATCCACTGTATCAGATATCCAATTAGCATATCCCTCTAGAACAGCAGGATATCTCGTATAATGCAGACCATATTTTGAAGTTTTTCTCAGATACCTCAAAATTCTTACTATGACTTTCCAGTGGTTATGTCCTGGATTGTTCGTATATCTACTAAGCCTATTTACAGCTTGAGCGATATCAGGTCATGTGTAATTTGTGAGATACATCAGACTTCCGATGATTCTCGAATACTCTAATTGAGATATGCTTGAGCTAGTATTCTTTGATAAATGAAGAGTTAGGTCTACTGAAGTTCTAGTCACATTTAGATCTCATTTATTATATTTCTCAAGTATCTTCTTAACATAGTGAGTCTGAGATAATATATATCTTTATGATGTTTTGGAGATCTTAATTCTTAAAATCACATCAGCTACTTCTAAATCTTTCATATCAAATTTGCTGGTCAACACTTTCTTGGTAGACTGAATCATCTCATGATTACTACCAATGATCAGCATATCGTCTACGTAGAGACACATAATGAAATATCCTTTTGAGTTGATTTGGTCTACACACACTTATCACACTCATTGATTTTGAATTCACTTGACAACATCTCTTTGTCAAATTTTTCATGTCATTGCTTAGGTGTTTGTTTTAATCCGTATAAGAATTTTACAAGTTTGCACACTTTCTATTCTTGTCCAAGAACATTGAACCCTTTCTGGTTGTTCTATGTAGATCTCTTCATCTAATTCACAATTCAAGAATGTCGTCTTTACATCAATTTGATGTATTTCAAGACCAAATATAGCAGCTATGGCTATGAGCATTCTTATTAACGTGATACAAGTCACTGGTGAATATGTGTCAAAGTAATCAAGACCTTCTTTTTGTCTATAACCTTTTATGACAAGTCTTGTCTTGTACTTACCTATTGATCCATCCGGTTTCATCTTCGTTTGAATATCCATTTGTAGCCTAGTGGCTTACAAAGAATGTTAAAGAAATTGCATTGTCTGTACAACTATAATTAAATGTACGATATTAATTAATTTTATTTTTTACATTTAATATATATCATATATGTTAGTTTTCTATTAGTTTCAAGCTTTTATCCGGAATTAGGGATGTCAATTTAGATTATGATTCGTTCGATTCGATTTGCTTTAAAGCAAATATGGATTTGAAAAAAAAGATTTATTTAATAAATGGGTGAATTTAATTCGATTCGTTTAATAATATAAATTTAAGCTCGCTCATTCATTCATTCGTTCGTTTTAAATTTGTTTTATTATATCCTTTTACTAGTTATTGTTATTTTTCAACCACGATTTAAGAAGTTATTATCAATCACCACATAAAAAAATAATATTATCTATATTTGGTAAGTCATTTGTATTAAATCTATTAATTGTGTAATTCATAATGTCATGACTAAACGAATATTCGTATTCTATTTGTTTACTAAATGAATTGAATACGAATCATGCTATTAGAATTCGTTTAATAAATGAATCAAATACGAATTCATCAAATTTTAATTCAATTTATTTGAGATTCGATATAGATTTGATTCGCCAATTTATTTTACCACCTCTATCTAGAATCATGAGGGATACTCGAGATGTTCCTACTTCCTAACAATAGATACATTGCTAAAGTCGGTTGTCCGCAATGAAGCCGCACGCGATGACAGCCGCGTGGCGTGGTATTAAGGATGGCTAGTCTATCCATGTGTTAAAACACCGACATTAGTGCTAGGTAATAATAACGCTAATTTCTACAGATGCATCAACGCCCGCGAGAAAGTGGTCCACACGTACTATTTTGTTCTTTACGACATCATATTTTATCCACCTTAATGACCAAATGCTCTCTGTACCGTCTGATGTAATCGTAAATCGGGTCAACGTCCCCATCTCACCTTAATGTGCGCACTTACGATAAGATAATGAATTGAATTATATATAATAATAATAATCAAATGGTTGGTCGTTCCAGGAAGGAGACTAATATGATCAGAACCGTCCATTTTAGATATTAATCAATTTAACGGTCTTATTTATTTAATACAGGTATAATTATTAAAATAATAATAATATTATTATTAATAAAATACATGCTAAATCTTTAAGAAGACAACCAAATTACTCTCCGCTGAAACTTTTATAAAAGCTAAAAAGAAAAGTAATGGTGTATTTCCCCACATTTCCCTTTTTAATTTATTTTTGAATTACCAACATTTATACTCTACAAAATTTCTAAGGCAAATATAGCTCCCTCATTCATGGAGGATTTGGAAATTATGCTTAATTGCTTGAAATGCATTATATCAATATCAGGATTTGATTGTTAGGTTATGGGTTTTAGTACATGATGTGCATTTCTTTGTAAGAGTCTGATGCAACCAGATATTTTATATAATCCGTTTAAATTTGGGTCGGGTGATTTGACGATAAAATTTCCAATATTTTTAAAAAAGAGCTGAAACTAAAATGAAAAAATTCATTATATGGAGCCATCTTTAATACGCTTCTTTATGGAGAATTGTGATGTTTTTGTTCTTCAATATTTTGTGAAAATCATATATATAATATATTATTATATATCTTTCATTGTATGTTGATATGATTTTGCATTGTTGGGTTCACTTCATTCACTAAATGGAATTGATAGACGATAGTTAAACAATTAAACATTGATCTTGGTGATCAAATAAGCACAAAATCTGAACACCAATGCAAACAATGGTGATCAATTAAATATTAAATTTGGTAATTAAATAAATCCCGAGGCACAAAATCTGAACACCAATACAAACAATGGGGACGTTCTCTTGAATTCAGTAGTTGACACGTGGAATTGGATCATCATCATCATCATCATCATCATATCACCGTAGTCCAATATGAAAACACCTGAGCCTGAGGTATGTCACTGGAAGTTGAAGCTATCCATGGAGTGCACACAAATGGCAGCTGCTTCAAAGAGAGTGGAGGCTCCACTCATTAGCTGTATTGTTAATTTGACTACTAAATAGACGCATTAACATGAATTGTATTTCATGAATGTTATTATTTATAGTGTTCAATTATTAATAATATACATAGGTAATATCATGTTTAAATTCAACTGAAACATCTCATTACACTAAGGATTTTGATGATGCAATGATAGCGACTTCGACGTGCATTATAAAAAAATATCGAAGCATAATTAATGTAAAGATTCAAGAGCTCGGAATTGGAACCTCTGGTTCCGGAACCGAAATCGGAATCGTAATTTTGTGATTCGGTTCCGATTCCTCATTTTAAGGAACCGAAATCCAAAAAATATGTTTAATAATGAATTAGTTAAGTAATTAGTGAAGTACGAAATTTAATCATGAATATTCTGATTATGTTGATATTTCCATAGTAATATTTTTAAATTTAATTAAAAATATATTTAGTAATCAACATGTTCCGACTGGTTATACGTATCATAACGACCTATCATACAAATAAATAAAAGAATTATATGAATGAATCAATATCAATTTTTGTCATTAAATATATGTCATTTTGTTATACCTGTCATGAAAACATCTCATGCAGCTGTGTAATAGAGGCTCATATGTCGCATGAATCCTTGGTTAATGATAGTCGGATGATGAAATGAGACCATCTCGTCATCCAAATTCAGCTGAGAATGCTGCACGAGCTAGGTGATGACCATGCCCCGGGGAATGCCCGTCTTACTATGGACATGGACCTGAAATCATTGCCCTATAATAATGCCTCTTATGTCTACCCTATGACCAGGCAGAAATAAAATAAATTTTTAGGAATTGTTATACAAAATATAAATAAATTAAGTAGTGCAATATTTCTTACATAAAGTATGCAGTCTAGCAAGACAATATCTAAAATGTTAACCTCGTCTGCGTGACTGATATGCGGGATACAGCACGATGATCAACTGAATCACATCCACTATACGCCAAATATCTAACTTGATGTGCCTCTGCTTAAAAGTGAGCAATCACCATCATAAAACACTTATCGCTCATGTTTTGCGACTCTCGGTCCCAATACCCTACTCATAGTAGGTCTAGTCGTGGTTCGATTCTGAAACGGAATCGGAACCGCTTGAAACCTCCGGTTTTAGAACCGAAACCGGAACCATAATTTTACGGATCGGTTCCGATTCTTTTTTTCGAGGAATCAGACCATAAAAAATAAAATAAAATAATATTTAATAATGAATTATTTAAGTAACTAGTGAAGTACGAAATGTAATCATAATTTTATGGTTCGATTCCGGAACCGTGGCCAAGCCTAACTCGTGGCATCTCTCTGATCGAGCTAGGTTTAGTACTGCCAGTCATCATGGGGTCAAACTGCATATTCTCCACAATCGGGCACCCCAAAACCTCACATATTAGGTCGGACGTAATATCTAACCTTCGTCCGAACAACCAAATCGAAAATATTGTTGTTTATTTTGACAAATATCAAAGTTTTTTTTTTTTTTTTTTTGACTATTTTTGTAAATTTCCCTTCTTATTTCTATAACATGCCTTTTACTCTTTTAGTTGTTAATGACCATTTAGTCAAGACCAAAAAAAAGTACTTCTAGAAATAAAATAATATTCAAGGACCAGAGCATTGACATTTAAAAATAAAAAATAAAAATCTGGAATTAAACGGACAATTAATTAATTAAACCAGTCTTGTTTTTAACTAAAATTTGTCTGGCCATCTGCATTTTTTTAGAGCTGACTTTTAAGACTAAAAAATGGAAAGCCATTAATTTCTTAAAACTCTTACAGCTTCATTTTATCGTTTAAACTTCTGTTCATCAAGTAACTGAAGCCTTCTCGTTTACCGTCTCAAATTACATATCTGCTGATCTTATTTTATTTGAAGCTATGGATGTGAAACGCTAGTAGTAATAGTAGTGGTTGAAGAGACTCAAAAAGTAAAATACTCAAATGGGTAGAATAAAGAAGAGAGGAGGTGCTGCTTTTGCTTTGAATGTGAAACAAGTTATAGAGTATTGGAACAATTTATTGGAAGAGAAGCCTCTGCTTCCGTTTGTGATCCCATTGGTTTTGTTACTTTGGGCCATTGAGAGATGGCTCTTATCTTTCTCCAATTGGGTTCCTCTTGCCATTGCTGTTTGGGCTACTGTTCAGGCTAGTCTCTCGACTCTCTCTGTTTTTGCCGCTTTTTCAATATTTTATTACTCTTATTGTGTGTATTTGATCAATGGGTATGAGCATTTTTTTTTGTAATTGTTGACTGGATGTTGTGTTTTGAATCTAATTTTTATGTGTTAGTGTTTTTTTTTGGTATTTTTCTTGTATGATTGCTTAATATGATTATTTTATTAAAGTGGAATGCTTAGCTTTTTTGAGCTTTCTGTTTCAGCCAAGTTTTTGTGAGTTGAGGAATTTAATCGGTATAGTATTTCTAGAATTGTGCTCACTTTTCTTTTAACTACTGTTTTTCATATTTTATTTATTTGTTTGTTTATTTTCTTCTTTTTTTATTTTTTTGTAGTTTTTTGTAAATGAATTAAATCGGTAGAGAACTAACAAATGAGCATATAGTTTTTTGTAAATGATTTTAAATCTGGCTTTCTGGGAAACTCAGTCAAAGTAAAAAAAACTTTGTTCATAAAATATAAATAAGAAGCTGAATGATCTGCCAGCTTGGTGGTGTATCATGTACTTTTGACTTTTAAGATGGCTAATCTGCAAGTGAACTGACAACTCTTTCTTGAATAGCCATGTGGAAATTTTCATGCTCTTGGGTGCAGTGGTAATGTCGGCAGCCTAGTTCACTTTATACTCCATATCGACTTCTATGATCTTTTGGAAATCTCTCATTCGAGAGAGTACTGAGCAGCATGATGAGATCTTACGAAATGAAAATTCAATGAATTGTTGTGTTTATGTTACGACTAAAGTCCCAGTAATTCTATGTCTCTGAGGAATTTAAGGTAGGAGAGTAGAATATGAATGGGATACTCTTTCTTTATTTCATATGTTTTGGGTTAGGTAGTTGGTCTTCTTTCTAGTTGATTGAGATTCACTGAAACTATGCTCTGAACCTATTGAAAGATATTTTTTTTCTATTACATTTACTCCCCTTTTGCCTTTTCCTTCTCAACTTGGCTGTCACCCGGGCATCCAAGGTCTTTGCTTGTGTCATGGTTCATTTGCACTGTTTGGTTTTCTTCTTATTAATTCAACTTATTTCCAGCATGGAGTTTCTACAATCAATTTACTGATGATAACATGAAATCACTCTCATGCTCACAGTACGGGGATTATAAACATCGAATACTTGTGGAAGAGTTGAATAAGAAGTGGAATCAAGTCATGTTGAATAACTCAGTATTATTCTAACCCTTTCATTCCTTTTTGTTAATGTGCAATTCTAGATTCATTACACTGTTTTTTTTCCTAATAAAAATATCTTTCGAAATGCTTTATACAGCCAATAACTGCACTGGAGCATTGTGAGTGGTTGAATAAACTTTTGATGGAAGTTTGGCCTCACTTCATAAGCCCAAAGCTTTCGATAAGGTTTTCTCAAGTGGTGGAGGTGAGATTATAGTGTTGACTATCGGTTGGTTACTGAACTTATAAAATTCAATAATGAAGATATATCTCCACCTTTTGCTCAGTATCTTTCCTTGTCTATATTTTTATATTTTTGGTGACACAGTTGGACATAGACGATTCTTTTGTATTTGGCTAACTTATTCAGTTGGCAATATTCTCTAATTTACAAATGTTGTATCGGCTTGTTAGCATTTTTCCAGAGCTTTCAAAACTTCTCGTTCTTCGGCTTTGGCCTGCTAGCCAGATCGTTTTTATGGCGAACTAAGATATATTCGAGTTCAATCTGATAATTGATACGTCAATGTTAGTTATAGGTGTAGTGGTCCTAGTGGATAAGTTAGATTTGGACTATTTCAATAATTTCGGATCCATGCTTTATCCTACAATTATGTAGACCTGGCCTGTTCACTCTCATGGTAATTCTGTGTCTAAATGTTGATATATGTATTTGAATCTCAATTTTTATTGTCTGTTGGTGATGAAATTAAAAGATCTATAAAGAGATGGATCTGCAATATAATAATTAATTGTCAGCATTCCTCAAGCTGAAAAGTAAGAATTGAGAATACTATATTATTTGTTTCTCTATGTTAATTTATCTTTTTTTCTGCATCATGTTTACATGAGACTTTTACCATGAAAGAAGTTGGGATCCTTACCATCTCCAATATTTTCATCAAATTTATTGTTTTCTTATAAAATTTTTATATAGTTGAACAGACAAAACATTTTACATTTTATTCTTTCTTATCAAATTCTTTTAACAGATTCCTTTTTTATGCAGAAACGGCTAAAGCACCGAAAATCAAGGCTTATAGTAAGTGATCCACTATTACTTTTATCTATTTGAATTTTGAATTAATGTATTTCAGTCTCTGATCTAGACATGGACTCAGCTATCGTGTTTGACATGAATGCCATGTCACAAAGTGCAACCTAAAATTAGGATACAACTACATATATGCATCTTTGTGTATTTATATTGTTAAGCTTTTAGGATTAACTACAATTATGTGTTTATTTGCTTGTAGAAGAATTTTAGAAACTAAAATAGGAATTAAGCTTGAAAGTGTATGAACTTCTCACGATAAAATTTGTATATAACCCTCAGGATGCCACTTATTTTAGCCTTATGGTTGTATCTCCTAGAACTTTATGGTCAAGCACTGCATTTGACATGGATGTCCTCAATTGTCCAGCACTTAGAACTCTTGAGCTGATTCTAACAGCATAATAATAATGTGTTTATTGAGGAAAAAGTAAATCCTTTGTGCAGGAAAAAATAGAATTGCAGGAGTTTTCACTAGGTTCAACCTCTCCTTGCTTGGGTTTACATGGAACTCACTGGTCAACCTCAGGTGATCAGGTTTGATTTCTGGTTTTACTTTTGAAATTCAGAAGAGAAAAAAAGCGCTAGTTGTCTTGGGGCTTACAAGGTGGATAGGCCACTCTACAAAATAGGCTAAGTCTTCTGGGGTTGGACCCCAGGTAACATTTATCATCAAAGCCTGAAAATTTATATAACCTCAAATAATGGTTAAGCATGGCCAATCACACATTATCAGGTGCCTGCTGCAACTTGGAAAGAACGGTAGTGCATAGTCAAATACTGCATATCATAGAGGTTGATACTATTTCACATGGGAGAGGAGAGGATCGAGTTGCCATCAGGCTACAATTAGACAATAAAATAGAGATATGTTGATACTAATGATTATCAGTATTTGCAATTTGTTTAGCTTTTTGGCTTGATTGATTTGTATTGGACCTCCAAGCTGTAAACTTTATCTTAGCTTTTGACAAGGCTTCAGTTGTGCATATTGGCAGCGAGTTATGCAGTTGGGTTTTGACTGGGACACTAATGACATAAGCATCTTGTTGCTTGCTAAGCTGGCCAAGCCATTACTTGGAACTGCTAGAATTGTCATCAACAGCCTCCACATTAAGGGTGATGTATGTCGAGCTAGCCTTTTTTCTACAGCTTATTTTTTTCATCTTTTATTTTATTTAATTTTTTTACCTTTTTGAAAAGGAAAGCTATAACGAAACTTGACAATTCTAATCAATTATTTGGTTTTGTTACTATAACCAGACATCATGCAATGAATGTTTTCCGCTTTTTTTTTTTGACATGAAAATGTGTCTGTTCTGTTGTCATTTCCACAGGTTATATGAATTGGTTTTAGTTCTAGAAAAGAAATCTTCCTAACAAATAAAACCTCATTTCAATGTGCCCTATTTGAGCTTTCGTTGAATGAAATGGCGTTTTCTTGCATTTGATTTTCAGTGTTCATGGTTCTATTTTTCAAGGAGGATACACCTTGTTGGCACTGAAGCCCAATGCATCTTATTATGTTTCTATCATTGTGTATGTCATGATGGTGGTTTGTCCTGTCAGAAAATGTCAATCATGCTTTAAATCTTGATATTTGCTGTTTCTGATTGTTACATATCTTAGTGGTTCTGAATATTGTTGATTGTTGCTTATTTTTTTTACAGTTACTAGTGATGCCGATTCTGGAAGGGAAAGCAGTTTTATACTCATTTGTATCCATACCAGATGTGAGAATAGGAGTTGCATTTGGAAGTGGTGAAAGCCAATCTTTACCTGCCACGGAGCTGCCAGGTGTTTCAAATTGGCTGGTGTGTTCCTAAATGGTTTCACCTTTGTTCTGCATTATAATTTAGAATTCCTTATGACCTCCACTTTAAAATGCTAAACAGTTTAGTTTGCTATATATCTGGAATGTTGGTGTCTGTATGCTGCCTTTTCTAATACAGAAAACACGTTTTAGATATGGCTCTGGAATGGCCCCCATTATATTATAATTGGAGCACATAATCATGATACTTGGTGTAACTATATGACCTCACATAGGGAACAATCTTAGGAAAATAGGCTGGCTATTCAATAATATCTGTCTATTACATGCTTGATACTATTTATAGATTCATCAATCTCATTAATTAGCATTCTAATCTTCTCTGTCATTGAGGACTTTTGATAAGTTTCTATTTTATTTACTCAATTTTATATTGCACTAGAAACTACAGAGCCTTTAAATACTATATTGCAAGTTTTAATAGGTTGTAACATTAATATTTACTTTTGAGTGTTGAAATGAGAGGGAGGGAGGGATGTATGATGCAGCAATTTATCTTTTGTCTTTGCTTCAAATTCATTATTCATATCAAGTATTGCTCAAAATGTTGGTCATTCCCCTAATCCAAATTGTACAAATTAAAAAAGCAAGAAAATTCTATTTTCTTCAAAAATCTTCATTTATTGGCTCAAACCGTGTAGGTAATTTTGAGCAATACTGATCTCTCTCTCTTCCCTCGAGCATATATATACTTATAGACTCTCTAACCTTGCTAGTGTTTATATATATACTTATAGACTCTCTCTAACCTTGCTAGTGTTTTTGTGTGATCTAATTAAAAGCCTATTGTGCTTTGAATGAGTTAATGGTCCAGGTAAGTCGAACGAGGATCATCCCTTGTCAAAAACTCATCTGTAACTCCTAAGCAGATCCAGTTTTTCTATGGGCTCCAAGGCTTCTCTGAGGAAGTAGTTTGAAATTTTATCCGCTGAGTGGAGCAATGTTTTTCTTTCTTCTTCATTCCATATTTAGCATATGCCTTCCGTTGCATGGATGTGCGCAATAGAAGCATACTAAGCGACAATTATTTGGAAAATGATAATTTTTGGTGCTCCTATAATTTGTTTGTTTATTTATTTTCATATGCAGGCTAAACTATTAAATGAGACCTTAGTTAAGACAATGGTTGAACCTCGCCGTCGTTGTTACTCTTTGCCAGCTGTGGATTTGAGGAAAAAGGCTGTTGGTGGTATCATTTATGTGAAAGTCATTTCTGCGAGTAAACTTTCCAGAAATAATTTGAGAGGAAGTCCATCAAGAAGGCAACAAATGTACTCTACAGACAGTAGTTTGGAAAAGCATTATGACGATAAAGATCTGAAAACGTTTGTGGAGATTGAACTTGGAGAGTTAACCAGGAGAACAGATGCTAGACCAGGCTCAGATCCTAGATGGGATTCAACGTTTAACATGGTCTTACATGAAGAAACTGGGACTGTTCGATTCAATCTCTATGAGTGTATCCCAAGCCATGTCAAGTATGATTATTTGACTAGTTGCGAAGTCAAGGTACAGTGTTGGTGTGTTAATTTGATGTGTTACTTTAGGTGGTTTCTTGGAGTCAAATTGGAATGCACCGCAGCGCGTTGTGTACACAAGCGAAAATTAGATTATCAATTCTTTCTGCCGTATCATATGTGTAGTGCTTGTTTTGCCGAGTGATTGTTTAAATTCTTCTATGTATGGCTCAATGGATTATTTGCATGTCGATTAAATGCTGAGTCTCTTATAACCTGTAATTGCTTTGCTTGACTTCTGTTTTTCATTATCATTTATAAAACTTCCTATAATAAAATAGTAAAATACTTAAAACTATCAGAAAAATAGATCTTTTGTAAACTAGGAATGCACAAGTTCTGTGACCATTTCTGCTTGCTTTCAAAATAATTCCATTCACATTGCAAACTAGATAATTTATCATTATATGGTATCCACTAATTTAATTTTTTCCCTCTCTTTTTTGTGCTCATGAGCAGATGAAGTATGTTCCAGATGATTCCACAACTTTTTGGGCAATAGGACCCGACTCCAGCATAATAGCCAAGCAAGCTGAGTTCTGTGGAAACGAAGTTGAAATGACAGTTCCTTTTGAGGGGGTCTTTTCTGGGGAGGTACAATTCACATGCTTTAATAGCAAGTAATAACGGCACTAAGATTCTTCTCTTAGTAGTCATCTTGGTGAAAACATAAAACATGAATTAAGATCATGCTGTCTTTTGCTGCATGAATCACCTGTGAATGTAGTGTGCTTTCTTGCCATTGTTAGATGAGTAGCAGACCGTTTAAATGGTTTTTAGCAATTATTTGACCTGCTTTTGTCACAGTCTGAATAATTTTATTCTCTCCTATAACAAGTGTGTTTGTGTGTCCCACTCGTTTTTTGGGCCCAAAGATTGCTATCGGTACTTCGAACATGAAAAAAACAATATTCCTGTAAATTTTGGATTCTATTTATCAATTATCATTGAATTAATGATGTGCGACTCAACCAGTTGGCATCATGTAAAGACATGCCTGAGTGAGTGTAACTTAAGATTTTCTTATTCATATCCCTTTGCAGTTGACAGTGAAGGTTGTGGTGAAAGAGTGGCAATTTTCTGATGGTTCACATAGCTTGAATAACTTTCGTGCTGGCTCTCAACAATCACTTAGTGGGTCATCAAATTTTATTTCAAGAACTGGTAGAAAAATTTATGTAACTGTTGCTGAAGGAAAAGATCTTATGCCAAAAGACAAATCTGGAAAGTGTGACCCATATGTTAAACTGCAATATGGCAAGGTAAGGTTATCTTCTCTTCCCATGAGACTACCGTGATATCGTCTGATGTTAAGGTTACAAATTTTGCTAGGTTATTTTTGATTCATTCTATATGGATAAGTATGGCAACTCATGATTGTAATGTGAACCTTCCTTTCAGGCTCTCCAAAGAACAAGAACTGCACATTCTCCTAATCCTGTCTGGAATCAGAAGTTTGAACTTGACGAGATAGGAGGTGGTGAATACCTAATGATAAAATGCCAAAATGAAGAAATTTTTGGAGATGACAACATGGGGAGTGCACGAGTAAATTTGGAAGGATTAGTCGATGGGTCAGTTAGAGATATATGGGTCCCCCTTGAAAAAGTGAATACAGGAGAACTAAGACTTGAAATAGAAGCCGTGAGAATTGATGACAATGAAGGATCAAGGGTATGCTATCACTATTGGAAAACAAATGTACTCTTTAATGCTTTACTGAAAAGGATAAGAAAATATGTGATAAAGGGAAATAAAAGCTCAGAGTGGCATTAGAAATTTCATACCAAGTTCCTAAACTGAAAATTTTATAGATAATTCAGTGAATGCGCATGCATGGTCATGGTTGTTTGCTGAAATTGTGGCCAGGAATGGCTGTTCTCATGCTTCTGGTTGGGGAATATAAAAGCAGGTTTTAAAGCATAGCTTTATTTTGATCCAGGGCCCAATGTCCCTAATGTGTGGGAACAAGTTGTTTGCTACTTTTTGGTTGGAGAATTCTATTTCTAATATATTCTTTTTCTTCCCTTGAATATTTTCAGGGTCAAAACATAGGTTCCAGCAATGGCTGGGTTGAACTTGTCATTGTTGAAGCGAAAGACCTTGTTGCCGCGGATCTCAGGGGGACAAGTGATCCATATGTTAAAGTGCAGTATGGGGACTTGAAGAAGAAAACAAAGGTAAGGGACACCTTATTCGTGATTATGAAAATGCTATTCCTATATCAAAGTTTCAGATTGCTAGGTTTAGTCTTCGACAGTTATTTTTTACCAGAATTTTGCGATGATAAAACTACTGGCTCTGAAAAGAGGATCTAAAATTATTAATATGTACTCTTATCCTGTTTATATATAGCAAGCAATATGTATTTAGCCTTTTTTCTTGTTCCCCCATCCTTTTGAGTATAATAATCAACACATGCAATATCCAGCAGTGAAATAACACTACGTCAATGATTTTTCGCATTGCAATTACATCAAATTTGGTGGATGATTGACTTATTTTTCAATATTTCATATCTTAAATCAATACAGTATGCATATTTCCCAGATACATGTATCTCATCTTTCAATTTTCTTCCCTAGGATCTTCTGTAATTTTGTCAATTCGATTACGGATATGGTTTACAATGGCTTGCCTTTCAGGTAATACACAGAACTCTAAATCCTCAATGGCATCAAACCTTAGAGTTCCCTGATGACGGCAGTCCCCTGACGCTGCATGTGAAAGACTACAATGCTTTACTGGCTGCATCAAGTATTGGTGATTGTGTTGTTGAATATCAGAGATTGCCTCCAAATCAGTTGGCTGACAAGTGGATACCTCTCCAAGGAGTGAAAAAGGGTGAAATTCATATTCAAATAACCAGAAAAATTCCAGAACTGAAGAGACCCAGTTTAGATTCTGAGTCATCTTCAACTAGAGCGCACAAAATTTCTAGCCAGGTGACACTGATATAAGTACATGTTATATGTATATGCACACCTCAGATTACTGGAATGACCAAAATATATTGCATGCCTCATGCTGTTATCTCATAATAAGTTGCGAGATTTATTCACAACAGCTTATGAAATAAAACTACATACATATTTCTTCTAGCATGCATAAATGATGCATATAAATCGATATGCTTACGCGTTACTCCAATTTACTACATACATCTTTGCTTCACCATGGATTAAACTTGCTCTTATTATCTTCTGAATCTTACACGTGGTGTTATCAGATGAAACAAATGATGGTCAAATTTCAATCGTTGATCGATGATGGAAATCTGGAAGGACTTTCAACTGCTCTAAGCGAGCTGGAAACTCTTGAAGATACTCAAGAAGAGTACCTGGTACAGCTCGAAACTGAACAAATGCTTTTACTTGACAAGATCAAGGAACTTGGTCAGGAAATTTTTAACTCATCTCCTTCCTTTATTAGAAGATCTTCTGGAAATTAAGCCATAACTTATTGATTATTTTTCTCTCCATATATAATTTTACGTATAGATAATGTACACGGCCTCCAACTGATAATAGTTTTAGCAGCAAATGAAGAATTGGATGTTAATCCTATTTTTTCATCTGTATTTTATTTTGCAAGATTATTATATTTCCTGTATAATAAATATATATCGATGAACAATAAAGTGCAGAAGCATGGGAGTGTTATGCTTTACCTTTTTTCCACCTTGAAAATCACAAAAATCCAAAATTATTATAACACTTTTTAAATTATCAATTTCCTACCCGATGTTGTAAAAATGTATAATTGTCCATCTAAAGTTGCAAAGTGCATCATTATCTTGTAAAAATTTTTTATGGAATTTGATAAATTTTTGAAACTCCAGATAGAAAATGATAAAATAAAAGTGTTATAATAATTTCGAATTTTCACTATAAAATAGATAATTTTCCTTTATATTTTTATTCTTTATCTTGATGTATCTGTGAAAATAAATTAAAGTGAATATTCTCTATCAACAATATATGCAAGTAATATAAATAAAGAATTTCTCTGAGATAATCTCGACAATTTCTTTATCGAGTAAATAAATTAGCTACAACTTTTAAAAAATTGTATTCACTAAACACCAATTTTAACCCATCTAATAATTACTAGAATTCGAATAACTGCAAGCACCTAATGGAGCCTAGGGCTACGTAAATTTTGAGTAGTGAAAGATGATATAGTAGCTGTTGGCGGTATTTTCAAGTCATACGATGTTTAAACAGAACGGCAGAGGTAAAAAAGTAATTTCATTCTTGACCGAGATCATTAAAATGCCGACCCGACCACTAAGAGCCAAACAGTAAGTGGCCGAGCACTTCATGATCGGTAATCGAACACTTGAGCTCATATGACCGGGCAATTATCAGATCGATAGCAGCATTCTCAGTTCGACGAACCATTATGGCCGATCTCATGAAGACCGAGCATATGGCAAGGTGTGCTCCAGAAGATAAGGAATCATATTTCTACAGATAAAAGGATAAGTTATCCTACTTTCATGGGGAAAACTGATAAGTCAGTGTCCTAATAGGATAAAAGTAGTAAATGTAGTTTTCAACTAGGAATCTTTATAGGAAGAGGAATCTGATTTCTTCACTATTATAAATAGAAGGGAAATTGTGCTTATAAGGCAGGTTTTGGAGAGTGGATCAGAATCATTACGATCAAACTTGTAAACACAAGAGATATCAGAGGAGCATATCTCAGTAATAAAAGTACTATTCGGTTTGTGTCCGTGGACGTAGGTTGGATCTAATCCGCCGAACCACGTTAAATCTCTTTGTCGATTGGCGTACTTATCTGTCTTTTGCTAAGTTTGCTTTTGGTTCCCCCCATAACTAAACAAATTCACTATTGAGGGAGGATTGCCTCGGGAGTAATATTCCCATATTGCCCTGGGACCAAAATTTGCCGTCAACAGTTGGCGCCGTCTGTGGGGATTTTAACAATAAGCAGTTCACGTAGTAAGACGATGGCAGAAGGCGGAAATCACCAATCGTCGGGGAATTCAACTACGGATTGGGTAGAGAAATGGAAGAAAGCATGAGGAGAGATAAGGAGGAAAATCAAGCCCTTCTAAAATCCATGATGGACCGACTGGAGAGAATGGAAGGGATGAACAACGAGAGACTTGAAGCCGGAACCAGTTGGAAAAGAGGCGAGATAGCAGAAGGAAAAAGGATTGTAAAGATGAGCGGAGACGATGAACCCAGGAAAGGGCCCATACGGAATAAAATCCATGGTGGTCGGAAAAGAGTCACAAACAGAAGATACGTGGGAAGAAGAAGGAGGAGGATAGTCTCCAAACTCCTCCTATGATAGCCCCCGCATCACCAGGAGGGGGGATAGGAAGTATGGTGGGACTGAACGGGAAACCTCGAATCATGGGGAGCGCCACGCCTAGGAAAATAGACATGAAGAAGGCCACATGAGGCGGCATAGTAGCACAGATAGTAATATGAGATCTTGGGTGAGGAAAGAGATAGCCAAGTGGGGAGTGAACCTCAAGACCGACGCAAGAGATGTCCGGGACAATGAGGAGGAATCTCTCATCACGAGAGAAATAAGGTCGGCAAAATTCCCAAGAAGATTCAACATGCCGTCCATGACACCCTACAAAGGCCACACCGGCCCAAAATCCCACATTGAAAATTTTGTCCTATTAATGGAAGTACAAGGAGTAACTGGGGATGCAATGTGCAAAGTATTCCCCTTAACCTTAAGGGATCAGTCATTCTATGGTTCAAGAGTCTAGCCCCAGGGAGCATCGGAAACTTCACACAACTCAGGAAGTCATTTGTCCGGCATTTCAAAGGGGTCTGCGTCCCAAAAAGGACAATCGGAGAGTTAAGACTCATGAAGCAAGTGGACAATGAACCTTTGAAAACCTTTATCGAGTGGTACCATACTATGGTACTCGAGGTCGGAGGATACGAATCGCTCGAGGCCTTGGAAAGTCTGAAAGGAGCCTTGAAGGTCAGAAAACTATGGACCTACTTGAGAATCCAAGATACACCAGACTATCACTGTCACTCTTGCTCTGGAAATAGCCCGAAAGTTCGTTTTATTGAAAAATGAGGAGAAAAGTTCCCAGAGGGGGACAGCCATCAGAGAGAGGACGATGAAGGCAGAAGCTTTTTCGCAGACCGGACAGAGAGTTCAAAAAACCACCCCCAAGGCGAAGGGAATTCAGCCGGTACCGAACATCGGAACGACCGGGAAAAATGAATCCCGACCCAAGTGAACCATGTAGTCAGGGAAGAAGCATACATTCCTTTAAACAAATCACTGGGGCAAATCGTCATGGAAATCCAGGGAAGAGGCCTCCTGATCGAGCCTGACCTCAGAAGATTCCCCCCAGATAGAAGGAGTAAAAAATCCTATTGTGCACATCATAATCTGAAGGGACCAGGACGAACGAGTGCAAAGATTTTCGAGAGCAAAATGGAAGACCTGGCACGAAATGGATATTTAAATAATTATATCAACCATGAAGTTATGGCGGCTAGACAGAGAACACAACGCCGACAGGTAAACATCATCGCAGAGGGAAGGACACTGGCTGGAGACTCTAACCGGTCAAGAAAAACTATAGTCGGCTTCGGGGGGCCGAAGTGTTCGAAACAAAGCAGTCCTTGGGGATACAAGGATATCGGTCGGTACCGATAATGTTCACGGACAAAGATGGTCGGGGAGTAAGTTTCCCCCACGATGACGCAATAATAATCAAGGCGACAATCGGCGGATCCGAAGTAGACATAATCCTGGTGGATCCGGGAAGTGCAGTAGATATAATCTCCAAAGATGCTCTGGACGGACTCAGAGTGGAATACGCGGCTTTAACCAACGATGGGCCTCCCTTATACGGCTTCGGGGGGATCAACAGTCGTCCCTCTATGAATGATACAATTAGCAATGACGATCAGGACTCGCCCCCGGACTCGGACGATTATGATAAATTTCACAGTGGTGGACTGCATGAGCAGTTACCAAGTCATTGTTGGTCGGCTTTTCATGATGAAGACAAAGGTCGCGATGTCTTGCTACTACTTAGAATTAAAGTTCCCCACCCGGGAATGAATTGGAGTCGTGTGCGGAATTCAGAAGGTGGCTCGGAGCTGTTTCGCCACCCTCTCAAAGGAAACCCTCTGCATCGAAGCAAATACCCGGAAAAGGCAAAAGAATGAAGGCATGTAAGAAATAAGCGAAGACGCAAGTCCTCGGCCAAAAAAAGTAGCCCGACTAGGGGCAGTCGAGGAATTAGAGGTAATAGAACTTTTCGGACCGGGGAAGAATATAAATATAAGGGGAGACCTAGAAAAGGTCCTGAAGCAATGCCTGTTGAAGTGCCTAGAGGAGTACCCGGAATCTTCACGTGGGGACATAACGACATGCCCGAAATTGATCCAAAGTTCATCAGTCATCGCTTGGCAGTAAAACTCGTCACAAAAGCCGATCAAACAAAAAAGAAAAACTTTAATCAAGAACGATGCAGGGCGGTAGCCGACGAGGTGGACAAATTGTTAAACGTCGATTTCATCAGAGAAATGAAATACCCGGAGTGGGTATCAAACGTGGTATTGGTGAAAAAATCCAATGGAAAGTGGAGAATGTGCGTGGACTTCACCGACCTGAACAAAGCATGTCCAAAAGACAGCTTCCCACTACCAAACATTGATCAGTTGGTAGATGCAACAGCTTGCCAAAGACTGCTAAGCTTCATGGATGCCTTCTCAGGATACAACCAGGTCAAGATGCATCCTGCGACGAAGAAAAGATAACATTTGTTACCGATCAGAGGCTTTACTATTATAAAGTAATGCCCTTCGGGCTAAAAAACGCAGGAGCAACTTTTCAAATGCTGGTTAACAAGATCTTCAAGTCGCTCATTGGCACATCAATGCTAGTATATGTTGATGACATGATAACAATGTCCAAAGAACCGGGATTTCACCTAACCGATCTAAGGAAAACCTTTGAGTTGCTGAAGAAACATGACTTGAAGCTCAACCCAAAGAAATGTGCTTTCGGAGTGGCCTCGGGGAAGTTTTTGGGCTACATGGTAAGCTCCCGAGGCATTGAAGCACCCACAGAAGATCCAAGCCGTACTGGACTTAAAATCTCCCAGGATGGTAAAAGAAGTGCAAAACCTAACCGGCAGGGTGGCAGCGCTCAATCGATTTATCTCCCGAGCAACCGACAAGTGCCACCCCTTCTTCAAAATCGTCAAGAAAGTAGAAAAAGAAGTCAACTGGACGCCGGAATGCGAGGAGGCCTTCCTACAATTAAAGCAATACCTAACACAGCCCCCGCTTCTAGCCAAGCCGCTCCCAGGAGAAACCCTATACTTATATCTAGCTGATTCAGAGTATGCAGTAAGTTCGGTGTTAATTCAAGAGGCCGATAAAGTCCAGATGCCGGTGTATTATGTCAGCAAAGCCCTGTTAGACGCTGAGACCAGATATCCAGTACATGAACTGGTCGCCTTGTCACTAGTCACTGCAATCCGGAAGTTACGGCCTTATTTCCAGGCCCATACTATTGAGGTTTACATCGACTATCCCCTAAGGCAGATCCTACAGAAACCCGAGGTCTCGGGCAGGTTAATGAAATGGTCGGTGGAATTAAGCGAATACGACATTTCTTATCGCCTGAGGGCAGCAGTAAAGGGGCAAACTCTGGCAGGTTTTATTGCGGAATTCACGGAACCCCAGGTTTTGACGATGGGAGAAGACAAATGGGAGATGTCGGTAGACGGGTCTGCCAGCTCACAGGGCAACGGCGCCGGGATCGTATTGAAAAATGAAAAATGTGAAGAAGTACTATTCGCTTTGAGATTTGCCTTTGAGGCCACAAACAATGAAGCAGAATACGAGGCAATCATGGCTGGTTTAAGGCTATGCACGGTGATAGGAGTCCACGACGTAGTAGTAAGAAGCGACTCTCAGGTGGCTGTTCAGCAGCTGAAGGGAGAATTTCAAGCCAAGGAGCCAAGTATGATAGCCTACCTGGCTGAAGTGAAAAGGCTGGTAGAAACAATGAGGGACGTACACTTTGAACAAATTGGTCGAGAAAACAACTGTGAAGCGGACTCCTTGGCACGGCTCGCATCTTCGATAAAAGCAAAAAATCCCAGAATAGTCCATCTGATTTGCCTCAGAGAAAAAAGCGTCGGAGAACTCGAAATAAAAGTGTTGGATAAGGAAGGCGAAGCCTCATGGATACGGCCAATCAAGAGATACTTGGAAATAAGGGAGACACCCGAGGACAAGAAAGAAGCCAGGAAACTAAAATTCAAAAGCACAAAGTTTTCCCTGATCAAATGGGTGCTTTACCGAAGGGGCTACACAGTACCCCTCCTGAGATGTTTAGCGGAAGAAGAGGCCGATTACGTACTCAGGGAAATACATGCAGGCATCTGTGGGAGTCAAGCCGAAGGACATTCGATCGCCTCTAAAGCTTTAAGGCAAGGGTTCAACTGGCCAACTATGCATTAGGATGGTATGAGAGTGGCCCGGAAATGCAAAGGATGCCAGAAGAATGCCAATATCCATCACCAGCCAGCAAGAGCAGTTAACCACCCTGTCCAGTCCCTGGCCCTTTCGCTCAATGAGGACTAGATATCATCGGACCAATGCCGAGAGGGCGAGGATAGACAAAGTACGCTATTGTGGCCATAGACTATTTCACCAAATGGGTTGGAAGCTGAACCCCTGTCCACCATCACAGAAAAGAAGGCTACGGAGTTTTTGAAGAAAAATATTATCTGGAGGTTCGGAATCCATCGGGCCGTCATTACCGACAATGGGAAACAGTTCGATAACAGAGGCTTCAGGAAGCTCTGTGAAGACCTCTAGATCGCCCTAAAATTCACCTCACCAGCCCATTCCAAGACA
This sequence comes from Zanthoxylum bungeanum, assembly GCA_019454045.1. NCBI lineage: Eukaryota > Viridiplantae > Streptophyta > Magnoliopsida > Sapindales > Rutaceae > Zanthoxylum > Zanthoxylum bungeanum. The sequence continues at coordinate 11,182 of SKCR01038164.1, read as the reverse complement.
AACGGGCAAGTTGAAGCAACAAACAAAACCATCAAGGCAAATGTTAAAGCTCGACTCGGATCCTGTAAAAGCTTATGGGTCGAAGAACTACCGGAGGTGCTGTGGGCACACCGGACAACCTATAAAAATTCCACAGGAGAAACTCCATTTTCCTTATCATACGGATGCGAAACAATCATTCCAGCAGAGATCGGAATAACTACCCACAGGGTCCGACATTTCGAAGACGAGCGGAATGAAAAACTTATCAGAAGTCACCTCGACCTGATCGAAGAACAGAGAGAGAAGTCGGCCATGAAGGCAGCAATCTATCAACAAAGAATGGCCCGCTTCTACAACAAAAAGCTCGGACCCGTATCTTTCTTCATGGCGACCTGGTACTTAGAAAGGTCACCCTGAACACCGAAGGCCGGAGGAAGGTTCGTTAGATGCCAAGTGGGAAGGGCCCTACAAGATAGTAGAAGTAGTAAAGTCGAGGTCTACATTTTAGAACAGCTGGACGGCATACGACTAAAGAAACCTTGGAATACCGAGATGCTAAGAAAGTACTTTCAGTAGATTATACTTTTTTTTTTCCACAGCGACCCGACAAGGGTTAGAAGCTCAATGTAAATCCTCTCTCGAAATGTCACATTGGAGAATTATAGGAAGGACCGTAGGTCCCCGGATATGAATAAAACTTTCTCTTTTTTCCACCCACCATTTTAATTAAAACTGAAAGCCATATTCAAAATTCCGGGGACATACTCGATACATAGGGATAATCCGGGGCCATGACACCAAACCCTTAGCCCGCCAATCACAGATTCTATCATCAACACCTCGGGCAAGAGACCTCTGACCTAACTCATTTAAATGTTGGAGAATCATGACCACATCAAGGGATGAACGCATAAGGAAACACGCGGACCCTTCGTGATAACATCAAACTCCCAAAGCTGGAGCACGACCGCCCTATGACGTACGCTTAAGAGGGATGACTCGAGATAACAATCGTAGGGAAGAAGTGCCAACACGAGTTGGCCAGCCAGGCCAGATTGGTAATTACAACGGTGGGAATGCATTCCCATACATCTTGCCTGACCAAAGGGTCCGGGAAAAGCATAGCACGGGGAGGGATAATACCCCCGTGGTGATTGTTTGCTCCAGTGTTACCGAGCATAAGGAGGAGTATGCCCTTAATGCTTCGAACACTCTTTGATCCTCACTTATTCAATCATTTGGATCCGAGAAAAGCATAGCACGGGGAGGGATGATAGCCCCGTAGCGATTGTTTGCTCCAGTGTTACCGAGCATAAGGATGAATATGCCCTTAATGCTTCGGACACTCTTTTGATCCTCACTTATTCGACCACTTGGATCCGTGAGAAGCATAGCACGGGGAGTGATGATACCCCCGTAGCGTTTGCTTGCTCCAGTGTTACCGAGCATAAGGAGAATATACCGTTAATGCTTCGGACACTCTTTGATCCTCACATGTTCAATCATTTGGATCCCTGAGAAGCATAACACGGGGAAGGACGATACCCCCGTGGCATTTGATTGCTCCAGTGTTACCGAGTATAAGGAAGGATATGCCCTTAATGCTTCAGACACTCTTTGATCCCAATTTGATCACTTGGATCCAATGGAAGTATAGCACGAGGAGAGATTGTGCCCTCGTAGCGTATGTTTGCTCCAGCGCTGTAAGGATGAGCCCTCAAACAGTACACATGCCCCATCGAGACCTGAAGTATGGAGGATGTGCCCTTACCATTCAAAACGCTCTCTGATCCAAATCCTGGTTCGCCGGGACCCTGAATTGAAATGTTCAGAATTGTGTTTTGGAGGCCTCGGACAGGACGCTGTTCTGAGACATCCGTGCTGTTGTTTAACATGTTGTTTTGGGATAAGTGCTAAGTCACCCCCGCCTTTTGATTTTATTTTCCAGAATTTTTGATTTTGTTTTTCACTGGTCTGGCAAGGGGACGCCCGCGCCAGATCCGGTAGGGCTTCAAAAGGTTGGTTCACTTCCTTTCTGAACAAGTCCCAAGAATTATTAGGCTCGGGGCTGGATTTCGTTCCACCGAGGCCACTGAGTTATTCGGCTCGGGGCTGGATTTCGTTCCGCCGAGGGGGCCAACATGGTTTCTCTCAGCTCGGGGTCGGGTTACGTCCCACCGAGTCAACTCACTTGGACTGAGGATGTAACATTCCCTCAGAGCCAAGTGTTTCTCTCAGCTCGGGGTCGGGTTACGTCCCACCAAGTCAACTCCTTTGGACTGAGGATGTAACATTCCCCCAGAGCCAAGTGTTTCTCTCAGCTCGGGGTCGGGTTGCGTCCCACCGAGTCAACTCATTTGGACTGGGGATGTAACATTCCCCCAGAGCCAAGTGCTTCTCTCAACTCGGAGTCAGGTTGCATTTTACCACGTTACCTAAACTCCCCGGCTTGGATTGTCACCTCATGGCCGGGCCTCGAGTGATCGTTCGTAAAAGATTATTCGGAGCAAGATTGTGAAAGAGAAAAAGTGAGATAGAAACACACAAAAATACATATAAATATAATACGAAATGTTATGACAGGAAAAGTAGTTAATATACTCTCAAGTATACAAAGGGCCCGTTCGGGTTACCCTCATCAATCAGCCCGCGCAGGGGCAATTAACTCCTTCTCAATAAGTCCAGATGGCAGATGGTTTGGCTCAGCTTCAGAAGGAAGGATGACAGCTTCCACGTCAATGACCTGGGGGACCCCGGCAACCATAGCTTCGGGAACGGGAGCAGGAACCTCAGGTCGGACCCTTCCGAAGTAGGAACCTCAGGTCGGTCCTCGTCAGGAACAGAGAGTACCGGGGCGATCGAGATTAGGTCGGGATCCATTACTTCCTCGAGAGAAGGGGTAGCCACTTCTGAAACTTCCTCCTGATATCTCTCATTTACAAAAGCGAATTACCACGTGGATAGGCCCCATATCTAGGTCGGGCAGTACCAGCGGGATAATTTCTGCAAAATCTCCGACCCCCTCAAGACGGATTACATCCCTCTCGGTCTCCAACTCAGCTTTCTTTCTCATAAGCTCGTCGCGGACCTGTGCCAATTCTTCATCTTTGGCCCGAAGTTTAGATTCGACACTACACACATCCACCTTCAGAATCCTGATCTCACAATAGGCAGTTTCCAGATCCCCCTTGGCCGCCTCGGTATTTTTTCTCTCCAGAGAAGCAGCAGCCCTAAGAGCCTTGCTCATTTTAAAGGTCTCAACTGCGGCCAGCTCGTGATTTTTTACCGCCTCTTCCGCATTAGCCAGTTTGGCTTCCACTTCAGAGAGACGATTCTGAAGCCTCTAGGCCTGGCCGCCCTCAGACAGAAGGCTCAAAAGGAGATCCTTATTCTTGGTCGTAAGATAGTTCGCCTGCCAATGAGAAATAAGAAAATCAGAATACAGATTGAGTCATGGATTCACAATTGGCATAAGAGAAGTGAAACTACCTCGGCCATACGGGAACACAACTCTGTAACCACTCACTCGGGAGAGAGATCTTCATAGCCTGAAATCTTCTCCGGAGGGACTGCCTCGGCCAATTCGTTAATTGCCGGCACCAGATGAGAGGTAGCCTCCCTGATGTCCTTGCCAAGGTCTTCGACGCCGAGGATCACGGCGCCCTTCCGTTTTTTGGAGGTACCCTCCGGCGTTCTTTTTTCCTGCCGCCGACCTGTCTGCTTCCTACTTAGGACCCCTCCTCCTCCATCTCGCGTCGTAACTCGATTTCTTCAGCACCAAATAGATGTTTCCTTTTCCTGGAAGGCTTTGAGGGACTGTCAGGTCGGGTAGTAACCGTCGGCGGTGCCCGGAAGGTGGAGAAAAGCTTTGGGTAGTCAGCAGAGTTGACTCATCGGTCATCTTTTTAGCCTCGGAAGTTTCAGGCCATTTCCGAGATGACCCTGCCCCACCGTGGCCAGATTTCTTTGTTGCACCAGCCAATTGCTCGAGGTATTTCGGCCTCTTAGACATCCCTACAAAAAAAAAAAACAACAACACAAAAGAAACAAAAAAGATGGTCAGTACGGAATCTGAACAATTTCAAAGACGTCGTCACACCAAGCAAACAAGGGATATGTTAGAGGGTTAATAAGGCCTACCAATCCTCCCCAGGACCTTCGGAGGAGCGACCGGAATGAGGTCGGACTCAACAAAAGCCGCATCATTAACCAACTCCTTCCAGTGATCGGCATATCGCCGAGCCCAGCTTACCTGCACCAGAAACTGACCTGATGAGAGACCTTGGGAGCGTCCCTCCAACAAGCTGAGAAGAGGCAAAGGAGTTAGAATCCTATCGTAAAAAAGAGAGGAGAGCAGGAAGACTAAAGGATTGAATTCCTAACCTTCCGCCCTGAAGATATCCGGGAGTGAAATCTCCTCTTCATAAGATCTCAAGACCCGCCCCCAATCTTCTGTTGCCCAAAACCATAAATCCTTGAAGTTTTTGTTAGAATCAGGAAGTTTACCGACGACGTTCGAAGAGTCAGCGTAAGCAGAAAGATAGTACCAACCATGGTGCGACCTCGGGTTGGCCTTCAATCGATACAACCTTTTTACCTCTTCAAGACAAGGCTCGCCGAATCCCGCCCGATGCTAAATCAGATGCAGCTCGGCCAGGATCCTCCAACTATTCAAACTTAATTGACAAGGATCAATCTCCATCTCGGCCAGCATCCAGGCAAAATAACGCTGAAATGGCAGCCGGAGTCAGCACTCAAAGAAAGCCGGGAGCAAAGCCACCGAACCCTCATCGAGGCGACTAGCACGATCCAGCGGTCCAGGAACCTCCAGGGCAATGTCGATTGGAATATCGTACCACTGCCGGAGCAGCTCCAGGTCGTCTTCAGTTATCTTGGAAGGTCGGTCCATATCCAAACCCGAATAGTTAAAATCACCGGGCTCTGGGTCCTTTCGCGGAATACGGAGAGGGTAAGTATCTTCTTCGACTTCAGAAGGAGTATGGGTAGTATCGAAGTCCTCTATGCTTGCCGCCCCCGAGCCTGAGGAGAGCTCTATGGCAGGGGCAGTTGAAGGTTCAGCAGGGATTGCCGAGGAAGATTCGTTGACAGACATCTCTGACATCCGGGAAATAAGAAAGAAGAGGGTGGTCAGTCTACCGCCAAATTCTAAAATCCTAAGGGATTCCACAGTTATCCTCAGACCATGGGAAAACTAAACCTACGAGTTCTAAAACGCCCTAGTAACATCCATTGAATCGTAAATCTCTCCCTAAAGAGCATCAAGCAAAAGCACGGAACCCAGCACAAACACACAAAAAGAGAGAGAGAAGGCAAAAAGCAAACGAAAAGACCGCTCAAGAGACTTACTTGATTTTTCTTCTGAAAGACTGAAGAGAAATGAGTTGAAAGCTTCGGTTGCACTGAATCGAACGTTGCACAGTTGGAGAGAAGATGAGTTCTTGCAGTTGATAAAATTTTGCCAAACAGATACAAAGGAGATCGATTCGTCTTCTTACAGTCACTTCGGAGCGTTCGTGACCGTCAGATCATGAAAAGGTCCTGGATATGCGCCATGTGTCAGTTTCGGAAGCAATTTAACAGAGCTGAATGAACAGTTGAGATTGTATATTTTGGTGTCAGCGGTGAAAGGTCGATTTTTTCTACCTTTTGGCGGGAAGCCGGTTGATGATTGACAAATGTCAAACTCAGAGTAAAACCCTAGAAATGATTTGATGGGTATTTAAACGGATGTGACAGTTGCGCGTCTCAAGAAAAAGTCTCCAAAGGGGCGGTGAAAAGATTTTGTGCAGAAGAAAAGAATCCGACCGAGCATCTTGGTCGGACCGAGGACATCATGGCAACACGCCAGTAAACTTCTCTTCGCAAAAAGGTCAGTCATCACTCCATCAGGAAGACCATTCTTTTTATAGTTCCCGGCACCAACTCGTATACTCATTGGAACCGAGAACTATGGGACAGATGTTGACGGTATTTTCAAGTCCTATGATGTTTAAACAGAACGGCAGAGGTAAAAAGGTAATTCCATTCTTGACCGAGATCATTAAAATGCCGACCCGACCACTAAGAGCCAAACAGTAAGTGGTCGAGCACTTCATGATCGGTAACCGAACACTTGAGCTCATATGACCGGGCAATTATCAGATCGATAACAACATTCTCAATTCGACGAACCATTATGGCCGATCTCATGAAGACCGAGCATATGGCAAGGCGTGCTCCAAAAGATAAGGAATCATATTTCTACGGATAAAAGGATAAGTTATCATACTTTCATAGGGAAAACTGATAAGTCAGTGTCCTAATAGGATAAAAGTAGTAAATGTAGTTTTCAACTAGGAATCTTTATAGGAAGATGAATCTGATTTCTTCACTATTATAAATAGAAGAGAAAGTGTGCTTGTAAGGCAGGTTTTGGAGAGTGGATCAGAATCATTACGATCAAACTTGTAAACACGAGAGATATTAGATGAGCATATCTCAGTAATAAAATACTATTCGATTTGTGTCCGTGGACGTAGGTTGGATCTAATCCGCCGAACCACGTTAAATCTCTTTGTCGATTGGCGTATTTACCTGTCTTTTACTAAGTTTGCTTTTGGTTCCCCCCATAACCAAACAAATTCACTATTGATGGAGGATTGCCTCGGGAGTAATATTCCCATATTGCCCTGGGACCAAAATCCACCGTCAACAATAGCTATATCTTATATTCATTTAAAAACAAAAATAAATAAATAAATTAAACCTCATTTCAAAATACTCACAGAATAAAAATGATTATATGGGTGTAACTAGGGCAAATTGGGGGCTAGATAGCACATCTTAAATATAAACGAGGCCCAATGAGAATATGGAATAGAATGACCCGGCCCAACTAAAAAATCCGAAGACAAAAATCTTATCTTCTCCGCCAACTGAAAAAATGTCCCTCTCTTCAACATCTAATCTATCAACAGCAACTTTCTCAGCTTTCAGAAAAATAAAATGAAAACGAATCGGCAAAAAGAAGAACAATAATAAGCAGCTGCTGCTTAAACTTAACACACTCCATATCTTTATTAAAATGGCCTTCGCAACGTCCAAATTAACAGAATTGCCATTCCGAAACTCACTCACAGTCACTTTCGCCTCACAAGCTCCTCCACACAACCTCTTTCTATTCTCCTCTTTTTCCGTAAAACGCCGCGTCGTTTCAATCGTCAAACCTCTCTCTTCTCTCCGCACTAACCAGAACCCTAAAACCAACCACCGCCAGTTTCCCAAGCCTCGGTCTCCCTCATCGTCCGCCCCTTGGCTCAACAAATGGTCCCGCCCTAACCTGACCCTCCCGTCGCCGACAATGTCACCAAACCCGACGGACGGAATCAATTTGACAGAGAACAAACGACGGATTCTGAACCTCTGTATACGGATAACGACGACAAAGGGCGTAAACGCAATCGAACGCATCGTTTTGCGGTTGCGGAACCTAGGGTTAGGGACGGAGGACGAGGAGGAGAAAAGGAAGAGGACGTTCACGGTTCGGTGACGGGAGAGGAGAGGTTGGAAGATTTGTTGAGGCGAGAGTGGGTTCGGCCGAATACGATACTTAAAGAGGAAGGAGAAGAGGATGAGGATTCGTTGTTGCCGTGGGAGAGGGAGGAGGAGGAGAGTGGGAGAGTGGGAGAGAAGGCGGCGGGGGAAATGAGGAAGAAGAGGACGGTCAAGGCGCCGACGTTGGCGGATCTGACTATTGAAGATGAGGAATTGAGGCGGTTGAGAAGGAATGGGATGTATTTGAGGGAGAGGATTAATGTGCCTAAAGCTGGCCTCACGCAGGCCGTTATGCAGAAGATTCATGATAAGTGGAGGAAGGATGAATTGGTTCGGCTAAAGTTTCATGAGGTTCTTGCTACTGATATGAAGACGGCTCATGAGATTGTTGAGGTTAGTTTTGTTTTGTTGGGTTTGGTCTGTTAATGTTTGTAAGTAATTTTTGTGCTTCATTTTGAAACCAACCACTCAAAGCCTAAAGTTTACTAACCATCCTCCTAGTGATTCCATTTCAAAGAATCTATTAAGTTAAAAGCCACAACACGTCAATCCCTGACATGTTCTTACTTAGTATGCCATAGCCATCTCGAAATAACTTTTCTTTTTACATTCTTAGTAATCAAACCAGAAGAGGGGCAACTAGCAATTTACTTAATTCACTGAGGCAAGAATTGGACCATAGTTCTCATTACGATTTTGTCTTTGTAGTTAGCCTTGTTATGTAAATATATATCCACCTGTACAATTACTTGGTGTTGCAATTTTTGCTGTTTTAACTTTTTCCTGTTAGCCCTGTTATGTAATTCTATCGACCTGTATATTTTCAATAATCTGCAATACAGTTTATGAAAATAGTTGATGGATGTTGACTGAGTGCTTGTATTGAATGTCAGCGACGGACAGGAGGGCTAGTTATATGGAGGGCAGGAAGTGTCATGGTGGTCTATCGAGGAAGTAATTATACAGGACCTTCATCTAAACCACAGAATCCAGATAGAGAGGGCGATGCTCTTTTTGTCCCAGATGTAACTGCCTCCGATGGCTCGACTATGAGAAGTGTTGATGGTGAAACTTCAACTCTAGCAAAGAGTGAGCTAGCTGTCCGGAATCCAGACCATTCTAATGCAATGACTGAAGAGGAAGCTGAATGTAACAACCTACTAGATAGTCTAGGTCCTCGTTTTCAGGAGTGGTGGGGCACAGGAATACTTCCTGTTGATGCTGATTTACTTCCTGAAAAAGTTGATGGTTACATGACTCCTTTCAGACTTCTTCCAACTGGAATGAGATCTCGACTGACCAATGCAGAAATGACTGATTTACGGAAACTTGCCAGATCACTTCCTTGTCATTTTGCCCTTGGTATATTGTTCTCTCATGCGAGTAGTTCCTTTAGCTCAAAGTTCCTGTTTTGCTAGTATTCATTGTAAATTTATTTGTATAGGAAGGAATAGAAATCATCAGGGGTTGGCTGTTGCTATACTTAAGCTTTGGGAGAAAAGCCTTGTTGCAAAGATTGCTGTAAAGCGGGGTATCCAGAATACCAACAACAAAATAATGGCTGAGGAGCTGAAGGTGTGTTCTGTTTTTACCCTCTGCTTAAGCTATTCAATTGATACTTTTACTGCAAATTCCTGACATTGCAGTAAATCGGGTGTTTTATGAAAAATTGTTTTCATGAGGCACCTTTCTTTTCTTCTTCTTTTGGTTGTTTTTCTAAATACTTCATTTTGCTGTACTAGCTAGAAAAGATAAAAGAATATTTAGTTTTAAATTTTATCTGCTTTACAGAACTTAACAGGAGGTACCTTGCTTCTCAGAAACAAGTATTATATTGTTATATACCGTGGGAAAGATTTCCTCCCACCAACTGTAGCTGCTGCTTTGGCCGAAAGAGAGGAATGTGCAAAACAGATCCAAGATGTCGAAGAGAAAGTGCGGAGTAAAACACTGGAGGCAATTCCATCAGGTGAAACTGAAGTACAGGCACCTGCAGGTACTTTGGCTGAGTTTTATGAGGCTCAATCTCGTTGGGGAAGAGAAGTTTCTGCTGAAGAACGTGAGAAGATGGTGGAAGAAGCTTCCAAAGCTAAGCATGCCAGGCTCGTCAAACGGGTTGAACATAAACTTGGTGTTGTAAGTACAATCTGATTTTTCTCAAAGTTGGTTATTGTCTGGCTAGTGGAGTCAATTGCATGCTAGCGGTTAGTTTTAAAATCAAATCAATTTAAGTTCTCCAGTGCCGGATACATTTTTGAGGGGCCTTTCTGTATCTTCCTTTGATGAATGACTCGATGACAATGTCTTATTGACCTTTAAGTGTACAGTCATCTCAATTAGACATATTGATAATGTCCATTTGAGATTGAATCATAGAAACATACAATTGTTTCAATCAAACTATTCTGGTTCTTCAATTAACTTATCAAGCTTCTAATATTAGCATTGTACTTTTGCTGGATGGCTTATGATAGTTGTTATCTAAGAAGTCACTTGGATTCTTATACTGCTGCATAGCGTAACTTATAACAATTTTTTTTTCAAATCTTTGTAAATTGGTTGAACTCTTGAATGTATGAACAGGCTCAAGCCAAGAAGCTTAGAGCAGAGAGACTGTTAGCTAAAATAGAAGCATCCATGGTTCCTTCTGGTCCTGATTATGACCAAGAAACGATCACTGATGAGGAACGGGCTATGTTCCGAAGGGTTGGTTTAAGAATGAAGGCATTCTTACCTGTTGGTGAGTAATCCTTAGCTTGTTGAGTAAAAAGTAATTCTGAGTCCAACTTCTAATGGGCTTTTTATGATGATTGATCAGGCATTCGTGGTGTTTTTGATGGGGTCATTGAGAATATGCACTTGCATTGGAAGTACAGAGAACTTGTCAAACTGATAACCAAGCAAAAGACCCTCGCATTTGTCGAAGACACAGCAAGGTTATTGGAATATGAGAGTGGTGGGATACTAGTAGCAATAGAAAGAGTCCCTAAAGGATTCGCTCTTATTTTTTATCGTGGGAAGAATTATAGACGGCCAATTAGCTTGAGACCTAGAAACCTTCTTACGAAGGCAAAAGCACTAAAGCGCTCAGTGGCCATGCAACGGCATGAGGTTTTTTTTCTCTACCTTTGTTTTTCTAACATGGAAATTGCTATCTGTGAAAGCTCCTCACTCTATTTTAATATGAACTGTGCAGGCTCTCAGTCAACATATAACTGATCTGGAGAATACCATAGAGCAAATGAAGAAAGAAATTGTCAGTATTGGTTTTTCTGCTTCCTCTCTATCATGAACTCAAAAGTGCATTCTGCATAATACACAGAGCGGGGGCGCGCACACAATTTTTTTCTCAACTAGATCTATGCTTGAAATCATACTGATCTTAATCTTATGGAACCTTTGAAAAGTTAACCTCTGTTTATATTGAAGTCCTAGCAGGGCACACACCGTAAATCTTCCTTCAGCTTAGAACAGACAGATGTCATAGAATACTTGCCTCTTGGATCAATTATTTATTGCATTGTACTTAATTGTGGAATGTGTTCTGAAGTGGTAGCCATCATACTTACCCCCTTGCTTTTTGGGGTCTACCGACCTGACTTGGTGAAGTTTCTTTTCTAACCTTTGAGGTTTTCTAATGCAAACC